>JAMKCH010012225.1:0-67341 GCA_023653785.1 Ophioderma brevispina
ATCGACCTCTATATAGCTTTACCAATGCTTCAGCTTTTTGTTACATGTCCCTCCCGATTGGCTTAATTTCTTGTATAATCCTATGTACAAACAACCAATAAAAACCCCCCCTAGGTCCACCACCTTTCTTACAGAATCTCTGATTGGCCAGTTACATGCCATATCAGGAAATACCTTTGAGTACCAATCAAAATAGACGCTCGATATATCTGTACAATGCTTCAGCTTCCAATGTCTCCGATTGGCAAATTTGTTTGTATAATCCTATGTACAACCAATAAAATCCGCTCGTAGACCTCATGGGTTAATGAGGTCTGGAGGCTGATGCGTCTCACTTATCAAATAGAATTTCATGTTAATATTCTCCTCTACTTTAATCATCTTCCTATTTCTATTAGAGTTTAAAAACCGCGCAGCTAATGTTTGGGGTTGATTTTTTTGGGATCGTCCGGTATTGTTTTGGTTCTTCGGAATGTTTCCCGAGGGGGCGTCACCATCATTCCATCCTGTAACTGTTACTCTAAACTTGTATTTTCTAAGATTTTTCCTGCCAGAAATTCCCCTACAATTCAGTTCATGCAATCATTTTTTTTTGCACATATTTCTCACCTACTATAAAAAAAATGGAAGATCTTCTCGAGTACAGTATTAGTCCCCATACCGTCATACTGTTGAAAAACAACATTTGACCAATCACGCGCCAGCTTTTGAATACCTCCCGCAGTTTTATGGCAAATCTACAACATGATTTGTTATTCTTGTTTACGGGGCACCGCTCAGATAAGTTTACCCGGATTTTTAAGAAGAAATTGACACGTACTAAAAGTTTGTTTCTCTTGTTGTCCATACGTGATTTGACGTGGAATTTTTTTTATCTCAAATAAATAATCGTTAGTTCTGAAACGATATGTTTGATGTCCAGATAATCCAAGTATCTGGCTATTTTTTCCACGTGCTAACACACTGCAACGCTTGGCGCTGGTGCATTTGGGAGCGAACGGGACAGTCACCTACTTCACTGCCAGCCATGTTAGTACCGACGTTCATGATGGGGGTACCAAATGCATGAATGATGCCTCACTCGATACCTGTCAAATCATTGAATATATTACAATTCCATTCTGGGCCGCCACACTAGTACAACCACAAGCAAATTCGTCTTCTCTGCATACAGCGGTCCGAGCAGATATGTGCTTCACTTTTGTGGGTAGTTTATAAAGGTGAAGTTCGGGCTGCTGGGTCGATGACGTGTATAATCAATTTTGATCATGAATGATCGTGATGATGTCGTCTGTTGATCATTGGGAACTGTTTTAGAGGGCCTAATCATAATAACCGTGTATTGCCGCGTTCAAGCAAAAAGAATACAACACCATTATTTATATAATAACCTCCTTTGAACCTAAAGTATAATGGAAACCTAGCCTAGCCTAACATGCCTAAAGTCAACTTTCATGACTTAATAAACCAACCACTCGGTCACAATGATACGTCCATCGACATAACACTTATTTCTCCTTCAAAGAGGGCCTCTTATAATCTTAACTTAGGGCCAATTAAATAACATCATTGAGACATATTTTGAATACACAAGTACGTTTGTAACATCAGAGATGTCATGCATGCCATGGTTTATGATTTGGTGAATCCCCAGCCCAGTTCACGCAATCATTGCATAATGCGTAATTCTGCCATGTGTTGGTGTCATGACTATGGAGTGCGAGGCCCGAGGGTTGTGATCTCATATGTGTTTTTGTGTTTTAAAATATTATTATTAAATTAAAAAAACAGCTGAGTTTGATGTGTACACTTCCACCTTTCGTACGTTAATGGGCCCACGCCCACGGCATGCATTTCGCCGGCCACTTCATGACCTGTGTTTACTTTTCAAATCCTCAGATTTCTAAAAATCATCTTCGTGCATTGGCTGCCACGTGGCAGTACAGCAAGGGCGGTGCGACGCGCTGAACCGTGGGCATGGTGGACATGCATGCATGCCGTTTCACAGCATCAAAAGCCACCCCCTCCCGGCCCCCCTTCTGGCTACTAGTACTTCAAAAGTGTCAACATAATACGTAATGATCTGTGATTTGTCCGTGTTGTTAATTTGTAATACCTCAAGAAAATATTGCCGACGTAGAGAACCAAAGAGCGCCATGACAATCACATGACTCGCGTAACGGTAAACTGGGCAAGGCGAGTTTGAGGCCCCAGGTTCGAGATGTAATTTTCGCATTATTTTCAATCCATTCATAAATTGGTGTTGTAATTTGTATGCTATTCTGTTACCATAGCTATCCATGGTTTACTTTGGTATGATAATATTAGGAGTGTTGTTACTAGCAACTTGCCCTTTTTTTGATCGCCTTCTCATCAACATCTGGCTCTATGGCTCTCGCATTTTCAGTTTTACACTTACACCCGCTGGCTTCTATCAAGAAAATATATCCATGTTCATGGCCCATATTTATTCAAATTTGAATCTGTCATCTTGAAACGTCACAAAAGCTAGTCATTTGTTCGAGCGTATGACATCCACGCGGAGTTCATTGTGAGATATCAATGACCCGCGTTGTTGTTGCGTATATTTATGTTACACAAGATTTGATTGGTACGCGTATCAACATAAGTTATGAATGTGCTGTTACAAAGGCAAAATGCTCATCATTTAGATCATTAAGATTATTTTTGAAAAATCAAGTGAAAATCATACTATAGTTCCCGAGTTTATACAATATCAAATTTGGTTGGTGCAAACCAAACCTATGACACCTTCAGGAGCACAATCTCACACATTTGCATTCAAACGGCTTTAATTTTTATTTAGAAAGAAGTCCACAATTTTATGCTAGGACAAATCTCCTAAAACTGTACTCAATGTACAGTGTAAACTTTGTTAACACAAAATTGGTCAGGCGGACGAGGGCTTTGTGTTATTTGGAAAAATTAAAATAGTCGACAGTGAAATAAGATTCACAAAATGCTCATTCCAAAGTTTGAGATGAATCGTAATTTGTTTTGATGCGTTAACATAGTATAAAACACAGCACCATGAAATACGGTACTGGTGAATACAAAATTTCGAATCCAGAATTTTAAAACTCAATTGTGATTTGCTATTAAAAAGGACATCTTATTTAAAAAGGGCTGTTGTATTAGTATCCATGTCAGTAAATACTACACAAGGCTCAAATTCGACGAGGATTCGACGCGAATCCCCGAATCTGTCGCGTGAGATTCTTGCCACACTGTTTTTCACGATCCGATCAGATTTGTGTAAAACTTTAAAATTGCCGTAATCATACTCAAATCCTACATTTTTGGTGTTAAATTTGGACGTATTTTTACAATTGACGACGCTGTTCTCCATGTATCGATAAAACGCTTACTTCAGGTTCAACGCGAGTTTCACATATCAGGTGTCCCTAAAAAAAATCGAAAGTACTGATTTTTTGCCCTGATGTAAAAGCTTTCCATCAAAAAATATCCCCATCTGAAAGGATAGGCTGATAAATGTTTCTTTGGTACCAAACTTTCTTGAATTTATAATTTCGTATAGGACAAATACTAACATTCAGCCTATTTTTTACATGAAATATAAACAAATCAAAATCAACCCTTTTTTCTCCTCTTTTAAGACATTTATGCAGCCAAATATAAGGTCAGAAATCTATGAATTTCTAATCTATATAAAATTACTAAGATGGCAAATATTTGGGTGCCCTCAAAATCTCTCGTTGCACCTTTTAATGAGAGATAAACATCCGTGCATCGTATCAGTACAGCTGTTTGCCGTGTTGTTTATTTTGGGCGCCATAGCCCATCACCTAACCATTTACAGAACATTAGATTCCATCTTGCTGCATTGGCCTTATGACCTTGGCGAGTTCTAAGCCGATCTATTATTGGGCAATCTCGATCACATGCTTTTTACAACGTACCCTGGCATGCATTTTTTTAAATTATTTAGTTTCATTTGATTTTGGAAACTTACTAACTTACTGGAAAAAAATAAAATGAAAAATCCAAAAACATTGCATATTTTCTTAATTTAGTGGTTGATTTAGGACTATAAATGATGCAATTTAATCAAAAATAACCCTGTGTAAAAAAGCAAATCGCAATTTGGTGCATTGAAAATAGGGCTGTCTACTCATCCGGGTTACTTGCCTGTGCTTAGCCTTTATCATCGGCCCTTGTTTTGCAATATCACTTCGCGAATGCACAACACTGAGCATACTTTTTAGTAACTCCGAATCATTTCATTGGAGGTGAAAACAAACGTGACGTCACTCCAGAACAAACTTCGATTCGAGGCCGTTTGGCAGCCTTTATCACCATTTGTTTTCAAGCATGTAAGTGAAACAAATAGGCAATCGAAAATGCGCATGTTATTTCCAAACTAGCGGCTACCATTCCAGTCTCCTGCTATCGTTCAGGTAAAAAATACGACGCAATGTATACCAGTTTACACAGTGTCCTAGGCTATGGGAATCACAGCCGCAAAATGGGCCGACTTGTGATGTCAGCATGGACAGCCCTATTGTTTTGACCACATTTGCCGGCCTGGGCATTGAAACGTACATGACCGGCAAAAATGATCGGAGTTTTCTGCAAATAATTTGTTTCTACAAAACAATCTGGGTGCTGGTGCTGGGGCTAGTACGAACTTTGGTCATGAAAAAAGGACTTTTCAATTCTTGGTCGATTTGAAAATGAGAGACTTTGGTGAGAATCTACAGATTCGTGTGAAAGCCTTTTGCGGGAATCCAGTCAGATTCCCACATGCCGCTGTGAATTTGAGCCCCTGCTACAAAACTAAAGATTGGGGCATTATTTGAGCTTTATTTTTTCATGTAATTTATTTGTGTTAAATATAATACAGATAATTCAAATATCTTGTAATAGTGCTTGCCTTTCCATTATTTAAATCAAATCAATTGATTACTCTACATAATAAATGAAACATAATGAGCAACAAGCATGATTTTCATGTGAGTCAAATTACCTATCATTTATTTCAAGATGCATGCATGCATATCAAAGCATACTACTTAAACCTGAATAAAAAATTGAAAAACATATCTCCACCGAACATTAATTGTCCCATGTCAGGTATAAGTTCTATTTTGAAATCGGAGACAAGTACACAACATTTACAGTTCGGCTGTGCAACGTCACAGATAAGTTAAGTTTTTAGAAATGATATTACGTTCTTAACCGTATGTTATTAGCCGACTTGAGGCTGATACCAGTTCACGGATGTAAATGGGGACTTTACGGGATGGGATGCATTATGGGGATCATGCAAATCGTCTATTGACTAGTTTGAGTAGAAAGGTTCCAAATTTTGAACTCGACATTAAGACACTTTTTGCATAAGACATGTACCTGTGCATGAAATATGACATTCTCACATAAGATAAGATTGGTCCATCAATAAAAGAATCACACTATTCATGTACAGGTACATGTCTTGAGCACAATTTCTGAAGTTGTCCAAGGAGTTAAATTAGGAATGCTCTTTTAGCCTTTATTCAAGATATTGAAAGCTTGGACATGTGCTAATTCTGTGCTTATCTTTCCCCCCACCCCCAACATTGATCAAATGTTTAATTTTTTTTCATCTAGGTCTAATGCAGGTATCACTCTAAAGCTTGAACCCACCCCTCAAGCTATCACCTTTCTTCACCTGAGCTGATTAATTCTAAGGTCAGGATTTCACCACCACTTCACTTGCTTCTCAGAAAATATCGGCAAAGTTTCACCCTATTGGCAAATGTGAATAGGTAAAGCATCACCCTTTTCCGTACGTAAAGCTTCACTTTGTTTCCGTTTTCATGTGTCATTGTCAGCTCAGCCTCAGAGAGCTCGCTTCACGGGGTTTACTAGTTCATAAAAACAGCCGTTGTCTCAAAAAGCAAAGGCTTTAGCTTCGAAAGCTGTTGAATTTACGGTTATCATGAAGCGTACGTATGTCTTACACACCACTAAATCATGATGTAACAAAACCGCAGTCAACAACATTGTCATGACAGAGCACTCGATCGGGTATGGTGTGGTATCGGTAACGTAAATTTTTGGCTTTCCCATCCAATCGCCTCTCCGATTTGGGCATTTTAATGATCACTATCTACACCCTTCTTAAACTATAACTTCTTTTACAAATTAAAGAAGGGGAACAGTCTCTGCGAAACGATGAAACTTCTTCGCCAAAAAAATCACATGTACTCTCAAGGGCGCAGCCATATTGAATAATTATTTTCATGATGTATGCTTCGGCGAGAGTTCGGATTTCAGATGGTTTCCGACAATTTTATTTTCACCGCGCGTGCGTGTTTGTCATACGTCACGAAAAAAATATGTAGTCCATAGTGAAAGAGATAGATATGAATCAAGGCAATGTGGTGCTGACGCTGTCATGGCTTTGTATCAACACAATCCGCGCAGATGATCCGATGTCACTTCACAAACAAACAAACAAGACTCGTCTAAGCATCACTCCTTTCCTAATTTTTATGAGGTAAAGCTTCACAGAAGTCATATACATGAATGTTAGGACATCACAATAATAAAAAAATTATTGACCTCAAGCTTCGGCGTCATGTCGACGTCGATATTGCGTCGATCTTGAGGAGGGCAGGTTCAAGATTCAGTGATGCCTGCATAAGCACACATACAGTCCATTCCCATCCAAATCACGTCCACAACTGATCACCATCCTAGTTCATATGTTGAACTTCTACCTGTAGGTTGCGTAAGTTTGGATTTTAAAGAACTTAATGAGATATTACGTCGATCCTTGAGGAGGGCAGTTTCAAGATTCAGAGTGACGCCTGCATAAGCACACATACAGTCATTCACCAATACAAATCACGCACACACTGAGTCACTATACTAGTTCATATGTTGACTTCTTACCTGTAGGTTGAGTAAGTTTGGATGTTAAAGACACTATGGGTTCCATCAGTCCCTTCCTATTGGCAACAGTGACTTCATACAGTAATACTGTCAATAAAAATTAAGGCATAATTACATTATATTATATCCTTGCCACACGGCAGGGAAAGTGCCAAAGTTCAAGACACGCAGGGAAAATATAAGGTGGAAAGAGAACAAGGCAAGAGAAAGAGGAAAAAATAGGGACAAGGGTCCAAAATGAGTGGTCCAAATTTTTGGTCAGAGAATAAGTGAACAGCAATAGAATGACCCTAAGTAACCTCTGATTTTGACTAACAAAGGGATGGAATTCACTTCCATTTCAGGAAAACTGGGGCATCCCTACCATAAGTTATACTGCATTTTGCTACAACCCCTCCGTGCAGTGACGTCAGTGATGTAAACCGCGCCGCGCTGGCGTTTTACTCCGTGCAAACAAGTCGGCGTCTCATGTGTATAATCTGCATCAAGGTTATGACATCACTGCACAAGGTAGAGACATGGCCTATAGCATTGGTAGATGAATATTAGAATCTTGAAGGCCTGTTTTAAATAATATATCAGTTTTGCTTGATGTCACCTTAATCTATTTCCCTACTTGACCTTATTATCGCATCCTTACAACTTTGCCTCAAATCGACCTTTGACGTGGAATATAACTGGATCTCCAATATTTTACATTTGAAGGTTAAAAAAAACCAAGTTGCATCTAAGACCCAAGCTTGATCCCATCTGGACTTAAAACTTTTCAAATTGAGACTCCAATGTTACAGTTTACTCATTTGCCATACAAACACACATGTATGGAGCTCAGTTCCATATGATTCGGCAGGGGCTATTATCATACTCGTTTGTAACTATGCCAATACTGTAAAGATCACAACAAAAAATTGAAAAGCTCTTGAAGACTCTCAGGGTTTCTTGTTTTCTTGTTATATGGGAGCCTGATGTGGTTCAAACACTACTGGCTATACTCTAACTCTATGTAGTTCTTGGTCAAAACGATTCGCTGAATTTTTTCAGCAGCGAGCCTGTTGAAATCATGGCATATAACCATGACTACCATTATATCGTAATCCAAACTCAGCTGAAAATCCAGCAGTGCTGCAAAAAACTGCTGCTGGGCTTCATTGTTCTTTGGTAACGCATTGTAAAAAGACGTTGAGGCTGCAAATGCAGACGAATATTTGTATTGTTTTCCGTGAAATTTGCCAAATTTTTGCAGTGGGTTTTTCCATATACGGGCGACGATGAATCATTCAAGCCAATAAGGCCAAGAAAAATAATTGTTTTGATTGCCCTTTAACCTCCAAAAAAATTTGGTCGGTGTTCGCTGATTTTTTTTTTTTAATTTTTTTATAGGAAAAGAATATTATTAGTAGATATGCCAAGCCCTGTTCGTACATGTATAGGCATAGTCTGCTGTAAGCTTAAATCGTGAAGGCCAATGTTTCATTCTCGCCACCTTGTGGCATGGGGCCAATACATCCCGATTTCATTCACTTATGGACACTGCAGAATCAACAGAACAGACCTTTAAATGTCTGCGAAAGTCATAGAATATGAGTTCCCTTGACAGCAATATACGAAACCGGGGAGTACACGGCGCCATTGTTGTTGTTTTGAAACTCTACGACCAGTTCATACACGAATTTCAAGCGAATGAAGTAAACCCCAAAATACCCACATTTTCTTCATAGTCTCTATTTGTAAACATAAACAAGATTATATTTTTTTGTAAAATCACATTGATTTTAACTTTCTTAAAGTTTTATTTGAAACTAAACAAGATTCTATTTATTTATTTTGTCTAAAATCAAATTTGATTTTAAACTTACTTTCGATGTAATATGTATACTTTGCATATTTTAACCGGTTGTTTTTCAATGATAGGGTGCACGAACCGGCAATTTGGTAGTTTATAGACTTAGAGCAACGGACGATCGCCCATTTGAGTGACCTTCGACGAATTCGTCGATATTCACCCTGAAAATCATACACACCATGTTGGTTTTAAAACTTCAGATTATAGTGCATAATATGATTCACTTTTTAATACGTCAGTAATGATTTTGTAAAAATCCAAGTTCAAAGTGCCTAAATCGTACTCAAAAGGTGTGAGATTACTTTCCAATGTATTTTGGATGTGCATCGCCATTTGCTGTTACTGCGATGTGCAAAAGCCACCGCTTCACATTTCAGATTATACGCACCGCGATGTCAACTTCTTGCACGTCAGTTTTTATGCAACAAATTCTGTTTTTTAACCCTTGGATCCTAAAGATGAGGCTATAATTAGACATAAATAGTATGCAAATCGAACTCATACTCATTTCTGGACTATATTTCAAGATGGCAAAGGCGATGTCCTTTGAAGCTGATGAATGATTTTCTGGCGCTAGGTTGGTTGTTGTGTATCTCAAAGTGGATTTTCTTTTCTAAAAAAATCCCAACTTTAATCTGTCATGCTAACAAAAAGATAGCATTTTTTTTTACCTCATGAGATTTTAAGTAAATTGGCAAAATTATTTTGTAATGAACTCATTTGCCTTTGATGTGGATATTAATTTCACTGAATCTTATCTGAAAATAGCAAACAAGGCTTGACCGTAGTATCGCTCGATGAGTGCTTGCACCCGACTGGAGTGTTAAGACGCATTCAGGACACAAACTTATATGATTCGGGCTGCAAGGGCAATATGCACGACCTGAAGGGTGTATATATCAGGTTTTCGTCGTTATTAAAACAAACATTTAAAAACTTAAAAAAAGAAAAAACCTAAAAAATTAAAAATTTCAAAATTGAGAATTTCACTCTCAAAAAAAAAAAAAAAAAAATGCCGAACCGGACTTTTCGATTTTTTGACCAGGACGTGTCGGGAGAAGGCAATAAACATTTTTTTTTTTTGGCCTAATGACCAATCAAAAGATGCGTACAATGACGTATATACTGGATCAGATTATTCAATAAAAACGAACAAGGACTCAACCTCGCTGTGCGCCGATTCGTTGAAGTTAGCAATTTTCTATTAAGGGAGGAGATTCGCCTTGGTGTTGACTTGGGAACGGTAAGCGGTGGCGATTGTACACATGAGAGGTATGAAATAGATTCCGTTTTTTCATTTACGGTTTGCATGGACAATGGCCCAAGGCCCTTGGCCACAAGGGAGGTGGTGTGTGTGTGTGTGTGGTGGGGTGGTGCATGAGTTGCTGGGCTAAGACCCATTTTTTCTATCCCATGTGTAAGATTTTGATTGAGCTAAGATAAGGAAGTGGGGGGGGGGGTGGGGACTAGCGGCGTCATGAACAAGGCTATAAACTATTAATTCTGAAGTTAATCAATGGAAGTCCCGATTTATTCCGATTTACTCTTCTTTTTAATACGTACTCTTTCTTTATGAGACCATGAACGACCACATTCAAAATTTCTACCTCTCTTTCTCTGTCGAGATTGACTTGTTGCCTCTATGTAACTGTACACACCTAAAAGATAATGGTACAATGTAAAAAAAAATTTTGGTTTTAAGTACAGATGCTTAACCACACTTGACTAACACACCATCAAAGTCACAAAGATGGGCCTTAGCCTTTAATAAGGCAGTGTGCGTTATTTTTAGTTTCTACAGTCCCTGTACACAATCTGGTTTTCGAACATCCTCTGATGGCTAGTCTCTTGTGCACGCCTATCCGCATTTTTTTTTATTTGGTTTTCTTTATTTTTCGGGGATAAATCTTCTATAACTTTCCTAGGAACCAATTGGCCATACAGACTAAGGCACCACTAGGACTGCATTGCCAGTCAAACAAAGTGATAATCAGGCACGTAGCCAGCCCAGTGGGTTCCGAGGGGGCATTTCTCGTAGGCTGCATCAAAATTCCCGATCACAAGCAAAAATTTCAGTCGCAGCGGACAAAGAAGCGAAAAAGGGCCTGATTTAACATAAATATGTCTGTACTGTAGCTTAATCGTGAATGGGACGAAATGTTTCATTTCTCTCAACATTGTGCCATGGGCATAATACAGATTTCACTTTATGGACACTGCAGAATCAAACAACAGACCTTTAAATGTCTGCGAAAGTCATAGAATATGAGTTCCCTTGACAGCAATATACGAAACCGGGGAGTACACGGCGCCATTGTTGTTGTTTTGAAACTCTACGACCAGTTCATACACGAATTTCAAGCGAATGAAGTAAACCCCAAAATACCCACATTTTCTTCATAGTCTCTATTTGTAAACATAAACAAGATTATATTTTTTTGTAAAATCACATTGATTTTAACTTTCTTAAAGTTTTATTTGAAACTAAACAAGATTCTATTTATTTATTTTGTCTAAAATCAAATTTGATTTTAAACTTACTTTCGATGTAATATGTATACTTTGCATATTTTAACCGGTTGTTTTTCAATGATAGGGTGCACGAACCGGCAATTTGGTAGTTTATAGACTTAGAGCAACGGACGATCGCCCATTTGAGTGACCTTCGACGAATTCGTCGATATTCACCCTGAAAATCATACACACCATGTTGGTTTTAAAACTTCAGATTATAGTGCATAATATGATTCACTTTTTAATACGTCAGTAATGATTTTGTAAAAAATCCAAGTTCAAAGTGCCTAAATCGTACTCAAAAGGTGTGAGATTACTTTCCAATGTATTTTGGATGTGCATCGCCATTTGCTGTTACTGCGATGTGCAAAAGCCACCGCTTCACATTTCAGATTATACGCACCGCGATGTCAACTTCTTGCACGTCAGTTTTTATGCAACAAATTCTGTTTTTTAACCCTTGGATCCTAAAGATGAGGCTATAATTAGACATAAATAGTATGCAAATCGAACTCATACTCATTTCTGGACTATATTTCAAGATGGCAAAGGCGATGTCCTTTGAAGCTGATGAATGATTTTCTGGCGCTAGGTTGGTTGTTGTGTATCTCAAAGTGGATTTTCTTTTCTAAAAAAATCCCAACTTTAATCTGTCATGCTAACAAAAAGATAGCATTTTTTTTTACCTCATGAGATTTTAAGTAAATTGGCAAAATTATTTTGTAATGAACTCATTTGCCTTTGATGTGGATATTAATTTCACTGAATCTTATCTGAAAATAGCAAACAAGGCTTGACCGTAGTATCGCTCGATGAGTGCTTGCACCCGACTGGAGTGTTAAGACGCATTCAGGACACAAACTTATATGATTCGGGCTGCAAGGGCAATATGCACGACCTGAAGGGTGTATATATCAGGTTTTCGTCGTTATTAAAACAAACATTTAAAAACTTAAAAAAAGAAAAAACCTAAAAAATTAAAAATTTCAAAATTGAGAATTTCACTCTCAAAAAAAAAAAAAAAAAAATGCCGAACCGGACTTTTCGATTTTTTGACCAGGACGTGTCGGGAGAAGGCAATAAACATTTTTTTTTTTTTGGCCTAATGACCAATCAAAAGATGCGTACAATGACGTATATACTGGATCAGATTATTCAATAAAAACGAACAAGGACTCAACCTCGCTGTGCGCCGATTCGTTGAAGTTAGCAATTTTCTATTAAGGGAGGAGATTCGCCTTGGTGTTGACTTGGGAACGGTAAGCGGTGGCGATTGTACACATGAGAGGTATGAAATAGATTCCGTTTTTTCATTTACGGTTTGCATGGACAATGGCCCAAGGCCCTTGGCCACAAGGGAGGTGGTGTGTGTGTGTGTGTGGTGGGTGGTGCATGAGTTGCTGGGCTAAGACCCATTTTTTCTATCCCATGTGTAAGATTTTGATTGAGCTAAGATAAGGAAGTGGGGGGGGGGGTGGGGACTAGCGGCGTCATGAACAAGGCTATAAACTATTAATTCTGAAGTTAATCAATGGAAGTCCCGATTTATTCCGATTTACTCTTCTTTTTAATACGTACTCTTTCTTTATGAGACCATGAACGACCACATTCAAAATTTCTACCTCTCTTTCTCTGTCGAGATTGACTTGTTGCCTCTATGTAACTGTACACACCTAAAAGATAATGGTACAATGTAAAAAAAAATTTTGGTTTTAAGTACAGATGCTTAACCACACTTGACTAACACACCATCAAAGTCACAAAGATGGGCCTTAGCCTTTAATAAGGCAGTGTGCGTTATTTTTAGTTTCTACAGTCCCTGTACACAATCTGGTTTTCGAACATCCTCTGATGGCTAGTCTCTTGTGCACGCCTATCCGCATTTTTTTTTATTTGGTTTTCTTTATTTTTCGGGGATAAATCTTCTATAACTTTCCTAGGAACCAATTGGCCATACAGACTAAGGCACCACTAGGACTGCATTGCCAGTCAAACAAAGTGATAATCAGGCACGTAGCCAGCCCAGTGGGTTCCGAGGGGGCATTTCTCGTAGGCTGCATCAAAATTCCCGATCACAAGCAAAAATTTCAGTCGCAGCGGACAAAGAAGCGAAAAAGGGCCTGATTTAACATAAATATTCAGTGTTTATTTCCCGTTTTCCCTCAAAACATTTATCAAGATGGGCACTCTGACCAGTCTAACCCCACTGGCTCCTCCCACTGGTGAGTATAATCTGGCGGGTTATTGTTTCTGTGTTTACTGTCGCGGTATTTGTTAGTGGTTAAAGAAAGGGTTCATTGAAAGATAACCTTGGCACGAGCAATCAGTTAGGAGGTATATCTCCATTTGATGACCACATAATACGTTGACACGTTAGCTTGCACAGAACTATCCTTATTTGCGCAGACACCTCTCTTCGCTCGACCGAATGCATACAAAATGCTTGTCTACATATGATACTTTACTTTGATTACCACCAAAGAGGCAGGAATTATTCAATTGTTATCATTCCTCGCGTAAAAGTAAACCAAATGTACTCAAGCGTTTGCACAGAATTGCGCGCACCACACATAAAATACATACTGCGTCTCTTGCATTGTCTTTTGCCTACATTAATCCATATCAGTTTGCACTGTTATGAGGCCCACCTATTTGCTGGTAATCAAAGTATAATAATCACTGTGTGAAATAGCTAAGCTAACATTGCCATCCTTCATATAGAAATACCAACTTTGTAATATACTCCCCGCCTAAAAAATCCGAACGATGTTGAAATGGCCATCAACGTGCTCAAACTTGTTTTCAAATGAACGCGCCAAGCCAGCTGGATAAATCTCTCAAACTTCCACATCATGCTTCGTTATCAATGCATTACGGACACAGCAGTGGCGCAGCCAGCTTTTTTTTCAGGGGGAGCAAGATTCCCCCACAGGGGGGCAGCTGCCCCCCTGGCTACGCCACTGGGACACAGATCAATAAGCAAACACATTACGCAAACAACGCTCCTGGCATTTATTATTATAATTCACCTACATACCTACATACCTTTTTAATACAGTAATTTATATCGTTCAGATTTTTTAGGCGGGGAGTATATAATTCCAGATCCAGAATTTTATTGTACACAGTATGCTATGGTACAGTTACACTCACATAATTTCATGGTTTTGGGCTTTTGTGCTTGCTATATTCAAAGAATATAAGCTCTGGGCCACTCCACAAAAAAAATTAACATTTTAGTGACACAAACATACACACAGCCACACATACACATGCACAACGGTTTGCTAAGTGGTCCTGCCATGTATGCTGGCGGCCCACAAAAATCAAATTCATCTCAAACTTTTGAATAGACCTTTTCAAATGAACATCAGAAACGTTCAGAGCAAAATACAACGTATGCAAGCAGCCTTATATGCTCGTGTACATAAACAAGCGCTTGCCAGTGACGTGCATCGCGCAAAGGCAAAATAGGCTTAAGTGCTGCGCCCATTAGGATGCTTATCGCATCATCATGTTCGGTAAACTTCATTTAGAAATGGTCTACTGAGTAGCTCTAAGATGACTATTTTTAATTTCAATTTCAGTTGACTATTTTTACTTAACACACACACACCAGGCTTCGAATTACCCAGGTGCACACATGCACATGTGCATGTAAGTTTCTCTCTGTGCATGTAACTTTTGTATCCTGCATGCACATGTGCATGTAAATTTAAATTTTGTGAATCCATAAAATATGCAATTTTAGCTTATTGAAAGTCATTGAATGCTGAAATGATAAAATTTGAGCCAAATGTTCTACCAGAGTCTGATATGAAAGGTTAGCAGTACCGGTAACATCAATCCTTGTTTACAATTAGCCTGTGCATGTCTTTTACATTGTGCATGTAAATTTTTGCAGTTACATGCACCGGTGCATGTAATTCTAAAATTGTAATTCGAAGCCTGACACACACAAAAAAATACATTTCCAAATCTCTTAATCTGCATTTAACCCCTGAAGTCTACCTGAAGTTAAACTCCACAGATAACTGATTATCTTTCAAATCAAATTCACCCCCTCCTTAATGTCCCTTTTCCAAAACACTTCAGACAGAATAAGTATTTCAATATACCTAAATATTATTTTTAGTTTACTTTAACAACTATATCACTCAGACACCCACCTCTTTCTTGTCTTTTTCTTTAGACAGTTTGTCTATTTCTTTCTTGATTGCTTCACAGTGACGGAAAGACTCTTGGCTTGTAATACTGTATACTAATATGAAACCCTAGAGAGCAGAAAATAAGAAAATTAAACCAATTAAAGGGGCATTTTTATGAGCTATAGCCTTTATCCCACAACTCATTTGAACCTTTGGCCTTAGTGTTGTACTTGTGCCTAATATTACATATTCAGCCGACTCTGCAAAAAATTACAGACTTTTTTAAAGGGGGATGTCCCGATTTAAATATATAAAGTTTTCATCTTGATAGAATGGCCTTCACCCAAAAACCCCATCTGTGAAATTCGTGCCGATATTTCAATCCGTTTTGATGTGACAGCTAGAAACGTGATTTTGTAAGCCCATAGAGTACAGTGTAAAACTAATATTGGTCGACCTAAATGGAGTACACTTTCGCTCATAACTCCTAAACCAAACATCATTTAGCCCTAAGATTTCACAGGGTAAATGAGAAAAATAGTAGCTTTCTTCTGATACCAAAATTTCGACCACTTCCGGTAAAATCTGAGCTTCTGGGGACGAGGCTATAAGCGATCGGGCCATGGACCTTTAATTTCTGGCCATACAAGGACAAAAAAGACACAGCAACCAATGGGACACTAACATGCAGCACTTACTCATAATTCCAACAAATATTTGGAATTAACAATATTTTTAAAATTACCGTACTGTCTGTGATAAATGGTCGTCACATGGAAGCCAAGGACAAATACCTTTTAAACACAAACATATGAGCCTTGTGCACAAAATGATCTGAATTTTTATTCTAAAACAAAATTTATTTTAGCTGAATAAAATGTTTAGTTCAAGAATTTCAAATGCCCAAAACAATTACAGTGGTGATCACAATCAATACTTCTTTTGTAAGCTCAGCTAGTTTTCCCTCATATCTAAGATAGGCATTACATCACCTAACACTGTCCAATTGAATCTCACACTGATGACATCATACTGTATTTTACCTTTGTTACAATCTATTCCACTATACCTGGGAAAGTTCCAAGCTATTTTTAGTGATTTATCTTCTTTTGTAAGCTCAGCTACTTCACAGCTAGTTTTCCCTCATATCTAAGATAGGCATTACATCACCTAACACTGTCCAATTGAATCTCACGCTGATGACATCATACTGTATTTTACCTTTGCTACAATCTATTGCACTATACCTGGGAAAGTCACAAGCTATTTTTAGTGATTTATCTTCTTTTGTAAGCTCAGCTACTTCACAGCTAGTTTTCCCTCATATCTAAGATAGCCATTACATCACCTAACACTGTCCAATTGAATCTCACGCTGATGACATCATACAAGAGAAGATACCAGTAGCTTCCCACAATGCATTGCTTCCATTGGAAGTTTTTGTACAGGTTGCCATGTGGATCGTTAGAGATGAAACGCTCTTAAAATGCAAGTTTGTGATCAGTACTATCAATTTAGCCATGTTTCATCACTAACGATCCACATCAGTACCTGTACAAAAACCTCCATTGGAAGCAATGCATTGTGGGAAGCTATTGAAATCTTCTCTTACATCATACTGTATTTTACCTTTGTTACAATCTATTGCACCATACCTGGGAAAGTCACAAGCTATTTTAAGTAGTATTTTTATTTTTTGTTGATCTTGTTTAGTAGCTTTTCTAGAAAGATCTCTAAAAAAAAAAAAAAAAAAAAATAAAACTTTAATATGTAATTTAATGTATGGGGGTCTTCCAATTTGGTTGTGCGATATGCGACGCTAAACAGCCACTTTAGTGCTAGTTTCCACCCGTTTCGAGCCTGCACACTTTACCGGAAGTATATTGCCATTTATTTGGTGGTGGAGTGTTTTCACTTCACACGCTGGTGCCCAGTAAGTATCGTCTCTGCCACTGCACTCACGTCAACGTAAAAATAGTCAGTTCACCGCCGAGAGTCGCAGATTGCGTGAATCGTGCATTTTCACAATTTCAGTTTTCAACAAAAATTCGGAGTTCATGACTTTTTTTTTTGAAAAAAAAAATAAAAAAAAGTTCCGCATAACTTTTTTTCAATTTTCGGCGAAATTTACAAACGCGCGCGTCAGCTTTGAGACAAACCATTTTTTTTTTGGCCTGACATCATACTGTATTTTACCTTTGTTACAATCTATTCCACTATACCTGGGAAAGTTCCAAGCTATTTTTAGTGATTTATCTTCTTTTGTAAGCTCAGCTACTTCACAGCTAGTTTTCCCTCATATCTAAGATAGGCATTATATCACCTAACACTGTCCAATTGAATCTCACGCTGATGACATCATACTGTATTTTACCTTTACTACAATCTATTGCACTATACCTGGGAAAGTCACAAGCTATTTTTAGTGATTTATCTTCTTTTGTAAGCTCAGCTACTTCACAGCTAGTTTTCCCTCATATCTAAGATAGGCATTACATCACCTAACACTGTCCAATTGAATCTCACGCTGATGACATCATACTGTATTTTACCTTTGTTACAATCTATTGCACCATACCTGGGAAAGTCACAAGCTATTTTAAGTAGTATTTTTATTTTTTGTTGATCTTGTTTAGTAGCTTTTCTAGAAAGATCTCTAAGCACGTAAACACATTGCATTGTTTCAATACAGCACTAGAGGAACTTCATTTTCTCTTGCAAGATGAAACAAGGTATTCTCCCTGCTAGAAATCTTTTCTCTAGTTACATACAGAAATAAAATATTTTAATCACAAAAAAATTAGGAAGTTATAACAACGCCCCTCATCTTTTTTGACCGACGTTCCTAAAATGTGGCAAAAATTATGCCATACATGCATGTATACACTGATAATTAACAAATACAATTGTGAAATTGTTTGCAGATTTCCAGACCTGAAACTGAATAATATGTGCAAAACTAATATGATGTCAAAGAGTAGATACCTTTGAAAAGTGTAGATTTTTTGTAGAAAAGGTGCAACGAGAGATTTCAAGTCATCCATATTTTCTGTGATATGTAGTGATTTCATATATATTAGATGCTCCATAGATTCCATACCTTTTATTTGGTTACAGAAATAACTTAAAATGAAAACAAAAGGTGATTTGTATATGCTTATTTTTCAATAGAAAACATAGGCTGAATTTCGTATTTGCTCCTATACATAATTAGAAATTTCACAATTTCTTGTACCAAAAAACAGTTCTCAGCTTAATCCTTACAGATAGGGATATGTTTGAAAGCTTTACACCAGTGCCAAAATCAGAATTTTCACATTTTTTGGGACATCTGTTAATTGAAATCTCTCATTGCACCTTTAAATGTATCAATGTAAAAGCGTAAAAAAAGCACCATTTTAGCAGGCACGTGCCATTTGCATACACCTGTGGATACAGTCATTATCGGCGCTGTTGATCTTGTTCAAAGATTTATGTTTTTTATGCGGGAGCACCGGAGTATTCCAGAAGTTGCTGGCTGTGGTTTGCAATGAAAACATAACTGTATAAATGACAGATAATAAATGCTCCCATTTCAAAAATAATCAAGCCCCTGGGGTGTTAATTCAGACAATGCAGTTTAGTGATAGAAACATGAATGCTTGTTGAATAGAATACTAAAAGCAATACAAAATACTTGAGATGTGATTTGAGGCCAAAAACTTGAAATGCAAAATTGAGATATAGGCAAGTAGACTAGTATATTTTACCATGCATAATTTACAGAGTTGTTTTTTGGTTAAGAAAAACCACTGCATACATTTGACCCCATTTTTATACAGGGGAGTCAATTCTTCTGTTATTTCCTTCAAACACTGGGGAATAACTTTTAATCTTTTGGCGATGAATTTCAGGCTTTTCATATAGGAAAAGGTAATAAGACAACCACAAATAACATATAAAAAAGAAGTCTGGATTCACTGTTTCTAATTTAGGGAGAGGTTTTGATCTGTAGTAGTAACATTCTGTGTTAAAGGGATGTGGTGTTCTGACATGCTTAAACTCTTTGAAGTACTTACATCAGCTAAGCTGTAGTAGTGTTTTGGCAATTCTAATGTTGTGGAATCCTGCAAGAAAATAAACAAATTGGTTAAAAATGGTACATGAATAAACTTGGGCTTTGTTGCTTGGGGTGTTTATGTGGTTTTCTTATTCTTTTTTTTTATTGATATACATGTAGAATTTCAGCAAAACACCTAACCAAACACAAAGAATAAATTCTGCAAAATATGACATAAGGCCAATTCTCACGAAAATGACGCCAATTGGGTTTGAAAAAGTCAAAAAATATTTTGTCACGAATTTTGTTCTTATGCAATTTTTAAATGGTATATGTGTTATTGATAAAGGGGAGACAAAACTGCGAACACCACCTCTCAGAATTTTGTAAAGCAGACTTGCAAATATTTTGTGTGTCAAAAGTATAGGGTTTATTACGTTATCAAAAATGAAAATCCATGGAAAGCACGAATTACTATTTCCATCAGAGAACCTTAGGACCACCTTTAATTTTGTTATATAAGACGATGTTTGAATAATTAATGATTTGACAGTATATGACAATAATGTTTTGTTTATTACGTTATCCATTAAAGGTAAAAAAAGGCCACAAATTCATGCTTATAACCAGGAACTCAAAATATTTGACCATTTTGTGCAAGTCATTATTCAGGTGGTCAAATCCAGCCAAATGATAATGGGTCTTTGATGTCACAATGTAACAAAACTCAGTCGCCCATCGTGGATAACGTAATAAACTAACTGAAACTAAATAATGTAATAAACACCTTTGTGCACCCTACATTGACCACGAAGTACATATCTTGAGTTTCCTAATATGTTTGTGATGAGGGAATGAATAGCTGTACTTGCCTTAATCAACATTGACATTCCTTACTAACTTGCTGAGAAAAATGGATAACGTAATAAACATCCTTAACATGGTCGATTTTTTTTTTCAAGTTCGATCTTAACTGGTCCTTACATTTGCCACTTCAGGTGATTGCAAGCAAAGGTCTAAAAGGTACCATAACCTTTATCTTAATACTCGTTTTAAATATTTTGAATTCAGTTGAGATGCGGATAACGTAATAAACCCAATTCTATTGGACACCTTATTTTGTTCTCAAAAAAATTAACGGTCAGGCAAATGCAAGCTTAAACAGTATCATGGAATTTCAGCACATGTTTAAAACATACCAAAACCAAATTTCAAAGAAATTGATATGTTAGGTATTTTTCCTGATTTTTTTTAAATTGGATATAGAGAATTGGACAGCCATTTTTTGCCATTTACGCATGTTTGAGGGCAAATGTGTCACATAAAACCCATCCGAAAGTATAGAAAACTATATATGTCTCCAATTGGGTTTTATTAGATCTATTGAAATATTTCAACATTTAAGCACAAAGCATCCTTAGTTATAAGAAAATGGTAGATCAAAGACAGAAAAAAACGCAATTGGCGTTCATTTCGTGAGAACATGGCCTAAAACACTTGTACTGGGGCAGTATTTTCTTTGAATGGTGCCTCGATCAACCCGAGAGCGCAGGTGCTCTATAATATTAGGATGTTATTATGGGTTGTCATATAATATTAGGCCGATGTTATTAATGGGTGTCATAAATTGGCTGAGTTATTAATGGGTCTGTCATATAATCGTTATTAACCTCGTCTACCTGAGCCAATTTTTTGTAACAAAATGCCGAACCAATGGGGGGGTGGTTACACCCCCTAGTGATTTGTTAATAAAACACCGATTCCTGTAAATTTGGTACCAAAGGATAGCTAGGAGTTTCTTCTTCCATTGGTACCAAAAATAAGTACTAACATGTCCCATTATGACGGTCACCATGATGTCTATGTTGAGGAAGTACCGAAAATCTTGAATATAGGGTGGAAAATTTGATATTTCGCAATTAGCGACTCAAACACCTATTATAGCTCTAAAATGAATGTCATTATTATAAAAACTAGTCATTTCCCATCAAGTTAGACATTCAAACACCGACATGAAAATCTGAGTTTTCCTAACATTTGGCGAAAAAAAATTGAATTTTTTTTTTCCCCCACACCCCCCCCCATGTGGTTTGATGTCTTGGAAATGGAAGTTTTGGACATGCAAAACTTTATGACGTCATTGTGAAGTAATCTAGGCATGTTGGTACTCATTTTGGCAGCAAGGAAAGAGGAGGACAAGAGCTATTATTGGTAACAAAATCAAGTTTCTGTGATGTTCTATTGTGTGCTTAGCATGTTGGTACTTCTCTTCATGGAGGGGGGGTGGTTAACACACCCCCACCCCCCTATCGATCACTTTGGGATCACCCTGTATCGTACCTATACCCCGGTGGATGTTTGTGTTTGGATTAAAAGGAGCGGAACATGACAATTGACAATTACATTAAATACTTGGCACCCAAAAAGGGGGTTTTAGAAGCCGGAGGGGAAAAAACCTGCAGATGGGGAGTGGTAACCACCCCCACCCCCTTCGGTAGACAATGGTTAATGGGTTGTCATATAATATAAGGTTGTTATAATGGTTCATAAAAACATCACCAAGCAATCCCAATATCTGAGAAACTTCCAAAAGAATGACAGATCCCTATGGAAAAGTCACACATCTGCTAGAAAAGAATATATGATTACCCTGATACTTTTAACAGCTAATCTCGAAACTCTATGCAATTCCTAAGACAACATCATGACCATCAGGAAAATCACAATCTAAAGAATAGAGTGGTTCACTCCATTGAAAATCATATGAATTTGTTATTGGGTTCAGATTTTTTTTCAAGCTATTATTTACAAACTTTTTGGAATTTTCTGTCATAACTTACAAATCAGCCCTTTTGACAAGTTTAAGCCTTCAGCCCCCCGGTAACTTTTGACGTTTTTCAAATCTTGGATCCGCCCAGGTTTCTGTAAAGGAGTTGCAAAATTTAAGTTTGTGTTTTGGCATGCAATGTTTTAATTCTTAATTTATGTTGCCTAAAATATTATGCAATTACCTATTATCAGTCCTACCAAAGGGATTTTTGACAATAATAGTGTACCTCTCTTTGATATTTGCTGTTGCATTCACTTTTCCATTTGCTTTCAAATAGCACTACTACTGGGACTTTCAATATTGTGACACATGTGTCGACAGTGGAAAGCCAGGACAGTGAGCATTAGACATTTTAAAATTGTAAGTCTGAGCCCCGCCGTGGCCAAATTGTGTGTCTAGGGCAAGATACTTAGTCCTCAATTGCCTCATCGTCCACCCCAAGCGCCAATTGGGAGCTGTTATGGGTAATTTTACAATCTAAGTGTTGATCCGGTTTTTGTTTAGCCTAGTCTGCCACTAGAGGAAGCGAAATGATTGTGACGATTTCCCACCAGTGGTAATAGAATTTGGCAATCGGAGTGACGTCTCATAGGGCGGATACATGCGTGTTATAAATGGACATTATGATTATAATATCCACCTGCAGACTTACCAGCCCCCCTTGTATCATAAAACCTCACTTGCTCTTTATGCCTCGGTTTTGTCTCAACATGGGCTACGTATATATCTTCTATTGTTGGCACCATAGACTGAAATTAAAAAGACAAATACGATTTTTAAAGATATTTCAGTGACCTGAGTAACTTAGCCATGTAAATCAGTTAGTGCAATGCAATTGCACACCCATTACTAGCTCCACTTGCACACCCTTGTTACAAAACCCCCTAGTCTAGACCCAAAATCTTGAGAATGTTCTCATTATTCCATTGTTGCCTTGACATCAGTCTAGCACTGGTTAAGTAGTTGGTGGACCCATTTAGAGGTTAAGTTACCGTACGCTAGCTGTTGTGAGGTCCTGTTTAAAATCTGAGTCATTTGTTTTTGGTCCGATGAATTTTCTTCCTAGCGGGCGTCAGCCCGCCGAGGGAAAACCGAGGACCAACACCAATACGCAGATTTTAAACAATGACCGAAAAACAGCTAGCGTAAGGTTAATTACCCTCTTCCTTACTCATTCCTTTCCAAATAATTCATTCATTTCCCCACTTTAAAATCTAACTAAAATTGTTATTTTTACCGAGTGTCGAGCTACCACCCCTTTAATTATAGTAAACAGACCTGAGGGGAATCCCACACATCGCCCCCCCCCAGTTGTTGACTTATTTTTGGACCAATCACAAACCTGAAAGGAAATTTTCAATCCATGTTTAAGGGGCCCCTATCAAACAGTTGAAAGATGCGGGAAATAATTATCAATCGAAGTTGGAGAACCTCCACGCTCATGTATGGAAACCAGAATGTACAATACTTTGGAATTATTTTGTTTACCATTCATTGTTGCTATCTCTGGAATACTTACTGACAGATTGCTCTATAACTTGTGGAAAATACGCCGGTAATGGTAATGAACAAGCAAACAAATGAATGATCACTTCACCACATAAGTTCAGGTGAGGTGCATGCCGAGTGGTGAATGACGCCTGGGCTGATACTGTACACAAGTACACCTGTAGCGAATTCGACGAAATGCACGAACAAAAGTGTCTCGTTTACCACATCGTGAGACTCATGAATGTGACCTTGTTTTGACCAATCGCTTGTTCGGAAAATTGTCTGTGACACCGACTTGGAATTTTCGTCATGGGATGTGCGTCTTTCCAGGATTTGTGAGTAGTGTATAACGGTAAAAGTACAGTGATGCTCTTGAGTAGGACTGACATTCATGACTTTGTGACAGTAACTGGATACTGGACAAAATAAACTTTGCAGGTCTTAGTCAAAGTCAAATTATCTTGTCTATGTTATTCAATTTATTTAATATTTATACTGATACCAATGCATGAAAACACCCAGGTAAGGAATAATAGGGATCCATTAAGACCCAAATCATAACAAAATAAAACTGGAATCATAACAAGTGGTGACTCTGGTACTTACTCTCTGGCTAGTCATGTATTAGTATTATACAAAAGAACTGAGAACCTGTACTTTGATATACAATTGTTTTCAAGGCTCTTCATTTTGTTAGGTCTACACTACACTTTTGAAATGTTAAAAAAAAAATATCTGAAATTTACATCTTTAATATTTACCCTATTTAACCTAAGCCTAAGTTAACTTAATTGGTTATTTGGACAATTTAAGATGTTAAAGTCAATTTTTGATTTAGTGTCGTGTTTAACCATTATTTGTAAATACCGAGTCTATGAAATTAATCTGTGAAATGTAAACAAAAATCCAAATCTTTAGAATGCATGTGTCAGAGTTGATTTTTTCATGTGTTTTGATCTACTGTCTCCAAAACATTCAGTATGACTAATTTCCTGATTGCTGTGTTGACAGGATTACCATATTTAGGCATTACAGAATGTTGGTTATTTTGAATAGCTTGTAACTTTCATCCATATCCATTAACCCTACAGTTCCATTCTCATTCCCTTTGCTTTGGTATCAACCTAGTTTGAACGAATTGTAATTAAATTGCCATATTTACAAAAATTGGATTTTGTATTTCAATTTAAGTTTAAAGTTTTAACTTGCTAAAAAGGTTTAACCTACCATACTTACTTTGGCTTATCATTAGCATCCATTTAGGCCTAATTCGTAAGTCCATATATAACAGTACAAGAACACAATGAACAGGAACTGATACGGATGGCCTAATTAATAACTTAAGCTCACTCTATCATTGTATCAAAAAGTTAATACAGGTTTTTTAAATAATACAAATTCAAATCTAATTCCCTGGTCAAATTCAAGCCCCGTGAAAGCTCTCTCAGGACAAGTCAATGTCCACGTCCAAATAAAATTCAAACCGTTGCTCCGTCAAATTACAACCTGTGAATAAATGTGAAGGTATCATATTGCCCATGTGTTCTGTACTATGCCTATTGCTTGTTGACGGTTGCTGTACTTGTACTGCCAAGGCTTGTTTGCGTGGTGCTGTAAGTACAGGGCTACATACTGTGGTACATGTAGAGACTGAAGTGGCTTGAGTTTTAGCCTATTTGTGTTTGCAGACTGTGTTGCTTGCTGCACCAAAGCTGAACCTAGAATAGAACTACTACTACTAGCATACTAGTACTAGTGAATGTCTGATGGCATGAGCTGATGAGGCCTAGATTGGCAAGTGAGGTGGTAGCCTAGTGGTTGTAAGCTCAAGGTGCTGCCTCTGGTACTATCAATCCTCTGCTTGGTGGAGTAGATATTGTTTGTGGTTTGGTGGTACACCTACGAGACAAAACCTCTGACATGCTTCCGCTTTTGTCCATCGGAGGCAACACTGCAAATAATTCGTCGCAGGCTGCTGGGGTTGCGGTGCCCTGACAGCTGCCAAGATAATCGAGTCCTAAAATCCTGCGTCACTGTAGGTCACAATAGAATGTGGCTCGGATTGATTGAGTAGTGTACACCTGGCTTAGGCCTGCTGCCTTTGAGATATCCTTCATCAAGTTACCAATGGTGTTGTGAGTGTTGTGACCTAGTGTACATTGGTCATACATATGGATGCACTTTGAATTTGTTTTCCTCCTTCCTTTGTGGCGTTGATAGAAGAAATTCCACATGCCGGTGTAACTTTGACATTACAGCCTGAAGGCTTTCACAGGACAGTGGTTATCACCGTTGCGGTAGAGCCTTTTGTCTGTTGGTAGCTTTCATGCAGTGTTCCCGGGTGTGGTGTTTTTTTCATGTTCAATTGTATGTCATATAACATACTCATGAAGGCAGTTTGCATCTTCTTGATCTCAAAGCGTCTTTCTGAGCTGACGTACCCCCTCCCTCCCCTTCTTCTGCCAAAATAAGTACTGCAACAACTGAAAAAACCATCTCTGTAGACTTGCTGGATCTTTGGAGGAAAGCACTGACCCACTAAATAGCTTTTGAAGGATCCTCACGGCTGATTGGTGGATAGTGTGTTGCAGGTATCTTTGCCATCAATCTTTTCAATTTTTTTCAAGCTTTCTCAAAACACATTTTTGGCTGCTGAAATGGCTCATTCGATGATGTGGATTGTTCTGTTTTGATGGTGGTGATGATTATGGCGTTGAAGCTCAGCGCTGATGTTGCAAAGACTGGACTTTGAATATCTTGCCTGTTCCTTGCGTACCTCCCATAGAACTGTCTGAGAAGTAAACCCAGACGTCAGATGGCAAAGTTCAAAGTTCTCATCCTTGTTCTTGGACTTGCAACCGTTCTGTTTTTAAAAAAAATAGCAATAATAAAAGAATTTAATAACAATTTCTCATTCCACCCTGACCAATTTTATATTTTGGTTTTCTTTCCTATTTGGTTGGTAACGGTTTGTATTTTTTGTGCTTGGGTATCATTTAAATATACATTTCCACACAATTTTCAAAACCCAAGAGTTGGTGAATTAAGCTCTGTTTTTTTTTAAATATTTTATTTTTTTTCATATCCATATTGGCGTTAGTATAAATAATGTGTTTTGTTTGTGTTATTATTTTGTTTACACTATTGTAATTGTGTTGTTATTAGTTTATGTTACCCCATGACATCTACAATGGATATAAGTACACGCAAACAAATAAAAACAATGCAAAAACTAAAATTTCCTCACACCGATTTTTAAACCATCGGGACAAGAACATTTTATTATTTTATTTGTCCTGGACTATATTTAATATAATTTCACCTTTCATTATAATCGTGTGTTATTAATAATTTATAAATATTGTTGTTTATTGCTGTTTTGCATTATTGTAGTGAGTTGTTATTTTGTATGATTCCCCAATAAGCATCGCCTATGTAATAACCCAGAATAAAAAACAAAATAAAAATTTTTGGCAAAAACTAACAAATAATTCTTCTTGATTTTTTAATGATCTGGACGAGAAACACAGTAAGTATTTTGCTTGGCCTGAATCATAAAATTTCTTGATACTCTTTAATATATTTTCAGTTCTTTCATTATAATATGTGTTACATAATAATGTTCTGTTTATGTATTTATTTCTGTCGAGTTTCCAACTATTGGTATGGATTTATTTTGTTGATGGCAATGCTGTTACTGGTATTCACTTTTTACCTTTGATTAGGAATTTAACCCATTTGTTTGAGGAGTATGGGAAGTTTATAGAATACTATTTTCTCTGGTGTAAACTTTCGTATATTTCAGACTCAGTACAATTATGATTAGGACCCCACCCCCCCCCCCCATTGTCTACAAAGTTACCTGTGAGTGTCAACGGTTAAGGGATTCCCTAATCTGGATTCCCCAATGTAACTTCGTCTGTATGTACGTGCACGCACAATTGACAAGACTCTGGTTTTCAGTACTGTTAGTGGGAGGTTTATGCATCGATTTGGTTTAATCCGTAATCGGAAGTGCATTTGTTTTTTACCTTTAATAATACGAACTGCCCCGCCGTCGTGTCATTGTGTTTTTCTCATGTCTTTCCATCTCATTGCGGCTTAGCTCATAACCCAGGTAACTAAAGCGAAATCGCCGCTTGGACCCGGCGGCTTTTGATTGGTCACGGCTGTGTGGGGGCCCGGAACTGCTGTGGCAGGCACACGCTGAGGGAGCGCCGAAAGGGCCGCGGTGGCGCAAGGGCCACGGTTCCCCTTCCGTTTTCGACAAAGTTTTTGCTCCTCAGTTTAGCTCCTTATTTGTCATCGTCTGTGACGTTAATCCCACAAGGCTTGTAAAAGTCGTGTTAACACTCGAACCCAGTATGATTTTGTCCCGCTGAATCATCACTGTCCATCCAGTATTGTTTGTTGTGTTCACGTTCAGAAATATACGGGCATTACCGGATATTCGCACCAATTTTTATGTACTTATGTAATCACTCCCTCCGCATAAAAATCGAGACCAGAGAAGCGTATTTTATAAATAAAAATATACAATAAAACATAATACGTTTTACTCAGCATCCACGATTTATAAGTGACAAAATACAAGGAGTGGTAAGGAATCTGTTTATTATTTGAGTGCTATTTCGGGATTTGTTTAATTTCCATATTGGTCATAAATTTACATTTGCAATCACTCCGCAATAATCTTGGATATTGTGACAAAAATCTTACTGATTGAAAAAAAATATTGTTTACTCACCTCACTGGCAATAGGGCACATTATAGAGGTGATACATGTGCGAGGGCATGACTGTTTAATTGTGATTTTTTATTTTGGTCGCATTTTGGTCATGGTACTTCCGCATCGCTTGCCAAGTTTTCATTTTCGTGGAAGTCGCCATTTTGAATGACCGCCCGTTAACGAAAGAATAGCGTCCATGTTCATGCCCCCCGTATCAGTGCAATTTTGCCTTTTTGCTAGTACAAACGTCATACGCGGGTCAGTGTTGAGCGTATTACATCACACGCGGAGGTCCTGGTGAGATATCAATGACCTTGCGCGTAGTGCGTATATTTATGTAACAACAGATTTGATTGGTACGCGCATTAACAGAGTTATGAATCGTTAGTGTTATAGTTTTAACTGGCAATTCCCTGTCATGGACGTTACATTTTTATCACCCTTCTGGATTCAAAGGTATTCCATAACCAGAATGCTTCGATGTTAATTTTTACTTTGTGGTATTGTTAGTGACGTGTTTTAACATGACAATAAATTTCTAGGGAACTCCAATTGATCTAAAAAGATATGAGCTTTAGAAGTGAATCACATTATACGGAATGGACAACATCCATTACAAATGCTCTTTGAAGTTTTCAACCTCAAACTCATTGTTCCTGTTTAATCATGTACCACAGCACACAATTTCTAACTTTTGAATACTAAGCAAGGGAAAACAACCTTACCATGGTATAGGAAACATCAAAATGAGTGTCCCGATGGATGTTACAATTTTTGAAACGTCATGGATGTTCACTGTTGACATGACAACACTTCTTTTTCCTAATTTAGAATTTAGAGTGGTGCTTAGTGCAGCTCATATTGATTAAGTATAGCATAATAATTCTAAAAATTCAGTTAATTAACAGATATAATCTCTAGAAATGCGTCATCATGAACGTATTACAAAATGGACATCACGCCAGGATTGCCCAACTATTCCCTCTCAGAAGTGATATGTGATAACACGATAGCGATCGATACTACCCTCCGCTACTTCTTTTGCACAAATTCTGCATTGGGCTCGACCAGAACCTCTAACCACATTAAAAATTTTCGCTACCGCGAAATAGTCCGCCGATAGCGCGCACAACTTTTCGGGCAACACTCCACCGCCCATGCGCGGTGAGTCGTCCTTATCACATTGTTTCTCCAAATTGTGTACAACACAACCTTCCCGAGACCTTCTTGTGGGTGGGAAAAACATTTTGGGAGGGTCGAATGCGCGGAGGTAGGTATCGATCGCTAGTGTATTCCCCTCTCACTTCTGATAGGGAATACACCTGCGCTCCTCGATAGCTACCCACCCTCCGCGACCGTTACTTTTGCACAGTATCCACACTGGGTAGTCTCAGGCTGTGGAAGAAGGTACGGGGAGGTAGTCACCACTCACCAGCGCTAGCATGTCCCCGTCCGCTCCGGAGACTCACCTAGAGCGCTTGATTGCCGCCCACTTCTACTGGGCACACAGTGGCTGGCAGTAGCAACACTACCCTCTCCCCACCAGAACGTATCGAAGATAACTCTCTGAAACGTGATTGCGGAACTCCAAACCTATAGTATCCAGGATATCCGGGATGAGAGCCTTTGTAAAATGCCCAGGGGGAGGCGTGAGCACGTACAGCATGGGACCTAGCCCAAGAGCCAACCAACCGATCGTGATGTTTTTCGTTTGTGCGCTTCGGATGGTCCGAGGTAACCCGCGGCTAACTGTTGTCCTTCACTGCCGGACCATATGGAGGGCCTTGGAGATAAACACTTTTTGTCTTCCGGAGCCACTTCGGTACACTAAATGTACCATTTTATAGCCCTAACCGGGCACCGGGTTGTTCTCCGACCGTCCTGCAGTCAAGGCCAGTTCCGGGAAAACACCGGCTGGTGGTGAAAACAGGGTCTGAGTTCTTAGCGAGGAAAAACCCGCTCGTGGTAGGATGGACACGTCGGTCCTTTCAAGACCCCACCGCACGTGAGCCTCGTCATGACAGGCATGTATCTCGGAACCCCGTAGCCCGGAAGCGACTGCCACTAGAAGTGGCCGTCTTCCTAGATAAAATCCGGAGACGTGGCCCTCTCATTGGCTCGAATTCCTCCGACGCTATAACTGGAGCACTACGGCGGATCCCACTCCATAAAACCGGAACGAGTGACGACTGGGGGACGCACCGAATACATCCCTTCCTCAGATTTCGTGAGGATCGGGCGGTTCGAGACGACTATGCGTCTCTGAAACCCCGATGGAGCGCCCCAATCGCGCTGCGGTAGCACCTGACTGTTGGCGCCCCAACCCTCGTGGAAAATTTTCCGTTAGGAAATCCCGATCCTACCTACATACGCAGACAGCGGATCTATCTCACCATCGATTGGCGCACCATCTATAGAACCGACGGAGTCGAGAATCATAATATTCTCTGGTTGACTTCCGCCTTGCCTGATCAGCGCGCGCGGCAGCCTTGTCAGACAGTCCCGGCCGGTGTATTGTTTTGGCGGAAATTTTGCCAACAATTCAGGTTGAGACGGCGGATGGAACGCTCTGGGACGGTCGTGTCGGCTGGAGGACCGCTATATCAGATCCCCGCGCTGTGGGAGCAAGCATGGGGTCCCCACTAGCACTCCATAATCCGTTTGAAAACCACAGCTGAGCCGGCAGCATGGGGCCATCAACAGACCAGGCAATTGTCGGACCGATCGACCTTCTCGATGACTCTCGGTATCATCGCATGGGGGGAAATGCGTAGCAATGATCCCCGAACAATCCACCACCATTGCAATCCCGAACCCACTGCTCGGGATCTTAACTCCATGAGTATACGCCCGGAAGCTGGATGATTCCGACTGAAGGCGATAGGTCAACTAGGGGACTCTATAGCCTCTGAAAAATTGACCGGCAGCTGGCAGGAGGAGCCATTCCACTGACGCCCCCTCACCTTCGATGGCGTCTGGCCCTTTCCCCTGTTCCCCTGGTCCGGCGGGCGACCCCAGTGCTACAGTGCCCGGAAGATTGCCCGCATCTCGAGCACATTGATATTGATAGCGAGCCTGCATGGGGCGAACCCAACGTTCCGACACTTTGTAGGACCTTAAGTGGGCTCACCATGCCGACGTTGACGCGTCTGTTGACCAGCGTCACGGAAGGTGTTACGTTTTTACTCTACTCTTCCCTGAAGGGGGCTCCCCCCTCACAAGTTGTATGGATGCTTCCCCAACTGAGGCGTGGGCCAGCTTCAGCGGCACTGGAATCTGGAGGGACTTTGGGTGGGGGGTACCAGGAATCGGAAGTACCTAGCATGTGGGATCTGGATTCCCCTCATGCGTAATCTTCAGTGGGGAACCATCCCGATGAGGCTTGCCAGAAGTCCCAGGAGCCGAGGCCATAGCCTGGCTGGGAACGACCTGCTCTCCAAGATTGCTCGGGCACACGCCACGACCGAGGCAACTCTCCCTGCGGAGGGCCTCACCTTTCCCGACAGACAGTCCAATCTCGCACCCAGAAATGGGGTCTCTGGGAGGGCGATAATTCTGACTTGTCGATGTTGTAGCAGGTGAAAACGAGAGAGCTTATCAGGTCTAGCACCTCCTCAATACGGCTTGAAGCCTCTGCGAGATGGCGCCAACCAGTAGCCAGTCGTCTAGTAGAACGAAGATATTGCCTGCCCCTTCGCCTGCAGTGAACTCCGCTACCACCTCACGACCCTTGTGAAGGTCCGTGGCGCGGTCGACAAGCCGAAGGGTAGGACCCGAACTGGTAAGCCACTCCTCCTGAGGCAAACAAGCCATTTTCTTCTGTGATGATCGTGCACGGGGACGTGTAGATATTGTCATCCTCAAATCCACGTGGCCCCCCCAACCATCCCTTGGTTAAGTAGAAGGTGGAATAGAAGCCTTCTTTGATTGGATGCGAGAAGGCATATTCAGCAGGCTACTATCACTATCACTCGCAGGAGCGCGTTCCGCTAACATTGTCTCTGGAAGAGGGACCGGCGAACCCGTCACCCCTCTGAATGGGAGAGGGCAGGCTGTGAACTCCGTGCGGTACCCCGGAGTTACCACAATCTAGGACCCGAGGGTCCGAGTTCACTGCCTGCCACGTTCCCTCGAATTCCATGAGGCGACCGCCTACCCATTGGAGGCGAGTTGCTGTACTGGGTAGTCATAACAACGACCTGCGCGGTCCCCTTGACTCCCTCGGCCTTTGGGCTGGCATCGACCTTTGCGTTTTGCGACGTAACTCCAAAATCCACCGCATCACGGCGTCTCGAGAGGACCGCTCCGCGAAAAATGGGCCGAAACTCTAGTGTTCAGCCGGTCACGCAACTGACCTTCCAACGACTCGTAGTATAATGGCGGGACCCTATCTGGTCCGCCCCCAGGCTCTTCAAGGTCTCGTAATCCATTCGAATTGTTCCCTCCTCCGGCCTCGGCTCCTCCAGCTGAAGTGCCGGTGGATTTACGCTCCCTGTGGAGGATTTCCGTCCCACGTTACCTGCGACCTCTGGGGGGCGGTCTTCTTCCGGCGAGGGCTTGAGGCGTGGAGTTCGGTAGTAGCCTGCAAGAGTGAAACCCTGTCATAGATGCCCAGGGGTATTTCGCCCGAGGGGCATTCACGGCGCTGCGGCTGGTCCGATTGCCTGGTTCCTCCTCACCACTTTGTGGGAGGAATGAGGAGGGCATGTACAAAAAAAACGTTTCGGGCCGTGAGGACCTTTTGCCATTTACAGAGGGGAACGGCGTTAGCTTGGACCCCCAACCATCCTCTCGGCTAGGCCCCGTGTGAGGTGCCGACGAGGTTGGGATTGATCCGCCGTCTACCGTACGGAGGACCCGGTATGGTCCACTAGATGTGGAAGGTGGCACGCTAGGATCTCTTATTTATGTGCTGTCGGGACTGTTTGTCGCCGACCAGTCTACGCCGCTGTGTCCCTACCCCTGGAATACCTCCGGCGTGAAGCTACGACCCGAGGTTCGTTTCCACCCGCACTTCCGACCTTCCTGTGGCTGGTCGTTTTTAAGGTTGGGAACGTCGACCAACCATCCTCATCCCACGGAGGAGGCAGAAGGTCTCCTCCTCCGTCGGAATCAGCTCCATCCTCCTTCCCCTTTTCGAGGTGGTGGTGGACGCCGACTCTTCACCCCCTAAAGAAGCTCGCTAATCCGCTAGCTCAATGCTAATAGCCGTCCCTCGTGACCCTGTGGGGGTGCTCTTTTTTATTAGCCGTCGAGCTCAGCTCGTCGGGGGTAGCTTGCGTTTTTTGGCGGCAAGGAGGCCCCCTCCTGTCGCTCCAATTCCTCAAGGATGAGGGAGAGCTGACCCATGACAAGAGGTTCTGCCAGCTGCCGCAATAGATTAAGAATAACGTTACCCATTTGGGGTGACGGGGTTGGGTCTCCAGACAAGTCAGTGATTCCCGCTCTGACTCACTCCCGACCAGGCGCTCAGCCTGGGACGGGCTTTGAATGCCTGCCCTTAAGGGGGCTGGTCTAGGCAGCGGTCCGGTCGGGTCTCCAACCTGGGTCTGCCATGACCTGGTCCTCCCCGACCGTGCTCGACTGGACTGGCCTAGATGCCCTTCCCTCAAGGGAGCTGGTCCAGGAAGTGACCCGGTCGGGTCTCCGCCCTGGTTCTCGACCATACCTGGTCCTCCTCTCCGCGACTGGTGAGCCTCGACCTGGGACTGGCCTATAATGCCTGTCCTCACTGGAGCTTGTCTAGGAAGCGACCTGTTCGGGTCTCCGACCTGTCTCGAGCCATGACCTGGTCCTCCCCGACCGTGAGCAGCATCGACCTGGGAATGGCCTAGAATGCCTGTCCTCAAGGAGCTGGTCTAGGAAGCGACCTGGTCGGGTCTCCGACCTGGGTCCTCGCGACCAGGACCTGGTCCTCCTCCGCCCGACCGTGGAGCTCGACCTGGGACTTGCCTAGAAGGCCTGTCATCAAGGGCGCTGGTCTAGGAGCGCCTGGTCGGGCCTCCGACATGACCTGGTCCTCCCCGACCGTGAGCTCGACCTGGGAACTGGCCCTAGAATGCCTGTCCTTCACGGGAGCTGGTCTAGGAAGCGACCCTTTCGGGTCTCCGACCTGGGTCTCGACCATGACTGGTCCTCCCCGACCTTGAGCTCGACCTGCGACTGGGCCTAGGAATGCCTGTCCTCAAGGGATCTGGTCTAGGAAGCGACCCGTCGAGGTCCCGACCTGGGTCCCGACACGACCTTGGCATCCCCACCGTAGACCCTCGACTGGGGCTGGGCCAGGAGTCCTCCCGCCTTGGGAGCTGGTCCCAGATGATTACCACGGGCCGAGGTCCCGCCCGATCCCCGTACCGACCTGGGTCGCCTGCCTGGACCGTGAGCTCGACTGGGGTTGGCCTTGGGGGCCTGCACCTCGACGGGAACTGTCCAGGGGAATCACCCTGGGTCGGTAGCTCCTCGACCATCGTCGCCGCCGGGCACCCGTTTTGGTCGGCCTCCATTGACGGCCTGATGCCGCGTCAGTGACTGGATCTCCTCTCCTTCTTGCCGTCGACCTGCCCCGCTTAGGCTGGTGGGTTGGACCCGGGGGGTCCTTCTTGAGAACCGCGCACCCGGGGAGTTCTCTTAAGACCTCTTCAGGAAAGACGGGAAGATAGACACGACTGCGGACGTCAGGGTGGTCGAGGGGGGGAGCCCTTTGGCCTATTCCCTCCTGCTGCTTCCCCCCATGTGGGGGGCGCTCTGAGGGAAAAAGACTCCCTGATACCCTGGCGGAGTGCTTTTTCGTCGGCCGACAACTTGGGGGGACTAGCTACGGCCTCCTGCGCCGATGGTTCTCACGGGACTTGGCCTTTTTGGCCTGAAGGGCTGTCTTACGTACCTAAAGCTTGCCACTGCTCGTCTGTCCACTTTTCATCGAGGGTGCAACCGTTATTGGTTGGATACATATTGGTGTAGCTGATGGTTCCATCTGTAACTTAAGAATAAAGAAATCAACAGAATTAGTACCGAGTAAGAGAGAGCGAGGGGTACCCCCAAAAAAATTAACTGGACCAAGACCCGACGCCCCGAAAGAATCCTACTCCATCGACTGGGAACCGTGGGGCTGACCTTAGAGTTCCACGACCTATAGGAAGGGGGCCCCCCTCATCCCCTGTAAGCCCGACGGGAGAGAGACCAGACCGTGTCCCGACCCTCGTACCCAAGTCCCGAACTCGGGAGGGGGGGACTTCCTATGTAAACTCGGATCATGGGATGGTATGGAGCGGTAAAGCCACCGACCTGCCGCCTCAAGTTATAGGCAACCCGCGGTACCCGAGAATACAGGGGGCGGGGGCTGGGATAGAGATGGGAAAATGTCCCCACCTTCCCGAACTCAAAATGGAGGGAGAACAATGGCCCCGGCACGGACCCAGAAAACCCAGGGACCTGAAAGGAAGACCTTAATTAGGACCCACTTACCCCGGTTTGAGGAGGGGGTCCAAAACACTTTAGATCCGTCCCCAACAATCCCAAGTCGATGGGGAGACTCTCGGAAAAAACTCCAAACTAAGTGGCAAGGTCCCATTTTGGGGTGGAATAATATTAAGAACAGAGATGCCGTACGGGGCCCGCGGTGAAGAATAGGCGGCCACCAGGAACCGTGTTTTGAAATATAAAATATTCATTCAGGATCCAGTCGAAATCGCACGCGTACGCGCCTGCGCCGTAACCTGTTGGCCTTAAACGGTACATTGTTCTAATCAAATGCGTGAATAAATGAATAAATTGTGGTACAACCCCGCTATTTAAATCAGGGAATATATGAATACCTTGGTACACCACGCTATGGGAAATAAGTAAGCCTGCGGTAAAATATTGTTACGCTTTTGAGCGGGCGTTTGCTATCTATTTATAAATTAGAAATCTTTGGGGTGACCCCAACCAACTTACTCAACCTGCCCCAAATCCCTCTACGGACCCCAGGGACCCCCCACACCCCTATATATGCCCGGGGGGGGGGCGAGCCCCAGGGGCAACAAGACAAAAAAACCAAAAATGACTTATGGCATCACAGGCGCCCACATACCTGAAAGTAAAAACATGGAATATTCAGCCTGAAAGATTTCGATTATTCTTATTCTACATAACCTAAAAAATAATATCAATATTTTTTGGACCAAACGGCATATCATAAAAACCACTGTTTTTAAGGCACGACGGCTTACCATATAAATACTCAACTGGCGGTATAAATATGCTAGAAATTTTTAACACTTTCCTGGCCTTAGCCTGATCCAATTAAACAGTTGAGAGAAGGTTGTAAAATCCCCCGTTCTTCAGGAAAACGTCCTCGTCATAAAGTCGGAGGATAGAATGGATTTACAAGAGGCAATAGGGGACCCGCACAAATCTTGGGCCTAGATAGCGGTCCCTCTTATGAATACCATTCGATATACGCGTAATAAAAACATCGAAAAATTACATCTAACTCTCCGAATAACACTAAAATCGTAGGCTACTTTTTGTCTAAGGATACTTAAGTGCTCGAATCTACGTTTCTTTCTGGTAAGTGCAGCTATTTGCCGGCAGATTGGAAAGATTTTTTCCGGTAGCGTCAGCGATAAGCATGCTCCCAATTTGAGAAACAATTTGATAAGGACGACTCACCGCGCATGGGCGGTGAGTTGCCCGAAAAGTAGTGCGCGCTATCGGCGGACTATTTTCGCGGTAGCGAAATTTTTAATGTGGTATAGAGGTTTCTGGTCGAGCCCAAATGAGACATTTGTGCAAAAGTAAGGTCGCGGAGGGTAGCTATCGAGAGCGCAGTGTATGGGCCATATCACGATCAAAGATAGTATTGCGATATTTTTTCCACATCATGATGGCGATATATACAAGAAGCCAATGATATGAGCCTACGATAGTGTTTCCCGACCTGGGGGTCGGGGTCGCAGGTGGCTGATAACCTTTAAATAATCTAAATTTTCATTTTTTTTTTAAAGTAGAAAAGAATTCATAATGTTTTTTAGATTGTCTGTGTGTGAAGAACATTAAATTTTATAGATTTGGGCACAATACTGAGTAACAAGCATGGGGAGAAAGCGTTGTAGAGTGTTGGGGTCCTCTGTGCTAATCATTTAAAAAAGTGGTCTCGGGAAAAGAATGTTGGGAAACTCTGGCCTACAATAAGCAAGAATTAATAAGCTCACTTATTGCCAGTTACTAGAGTATTGGCCAGCAAAAATCATTAATCAACTCATTTTTGTATGCGAACCTGCTACTATACTCAATTTCCCTAGGTCTCTGTGCAGTGACGTCACAGATAGTCGCACAAACACTGGCTTAAAGTGACAACGTTTTTACTTGTGGGCACAAAGATAGCACTTGATGTGTGCGTAAAAGCTCAGGCAGGGGTAGAATTTCATAACGGTCTGTGCGATTCCAAGTGGACTCTCGCAATATATTTTTGCGCGAGTCCATAGACTCGCGCAAATTGAGTCCAAAATGGTCTGATTTTCACCACAAATTTGTTTTGGTCAACATGGTCAAGATTACTAGATTTAATAGACATAGGATACAAGAAAGGGAAATTTAAACCAAAGAAATATATTATTAAATTGTACCAACAAATTGCATCACCCTTCATATGTCAGACATACACTGTATTTTGATCATTCGTGTCCCAAAATTAATGAATACGATTATAACCAAGGACCATTACATGCAAGTACTATGAAAATGTGTCCACATATGTTGAAACAGTCTGCATGCATGTTTAGGGTTAACATATTTACCACAGATACACACAGTGACTACCAAAGCAATCCCCATATGCCCTCTTGCAGATGACACAAAAATCAGAGAACATGGTTATCTTTAGAATACCAGTAATACATGTTGTATTTGAGTAATGTTTATTAACAAATCTAGCCATTTACAGGCTTACTGCAGCATAGGCATAGTTACTGTGTCAACCACTCTGAAAGTAATAATCAGACCCATGTTGAACTTCAAGTTTTGCTCAGTTTGAGACAACAAAAAAAGTTCCTCCCCGAATGCTTTTACTCCTGTTATCGCAGTTTGCCAATGGGGCGCAGTTGGAGATGCAGTTCACATAGGGGTCATCAGAGGTCAACCTGTTGAAACCTTTGGTCAGTGTGGTCTTTCTGACCTAAGTATGATATAAAAAATTGGATGGATTTGAGCACAATGCTCCCAAGTAATTGGGTCTCGCTATGAGTTTTTTAAAAAAATTGTGCGAGTCGCGCAGCGACGACACAATTTTTTTTAAACTTCATAGCGACCAATTACTTGAGCATTGGAGAAAAAAATCCATCCAATTTTACATATTTATTTTTAATAGAATCTGCCTGTACTCCCTTGTGAGTCTATCAAACTTCAGAACTTCCAATTTCAACAGTGGCAAAATTGCTAATTCCCATTCCAACAGTGGCCCCAATGCAATCCATACGACTAAAAATTTGACAAGTTAATTTCCAATTCATACATCGATCGTCCGAAAACCCACAATCAGGAATGCAGTAAATATTTACATCAATGTTGAGTCAAAAGGTTTATGGTAATGATATGTTGAGTTACTTTTACAATCCGTGAAATGGAAAACGGCTGTTCAGAACCTTCGCCTTACGGTACTCTATGCGGGCGGTTACAATGGGTTTTGCTGAACTGTCCCAGCCATTTGAGGTGTCCTCCTCCATACGCATCTTAGCATTCAGCTCCTTCTGAGTTGAGAGTCAGTTAGAATTGGACTAGTTCAGATTCTACTGATTATGATCAGCCCGAGGCTCAGGGCCGTTCATGGTCTGATGCCAATTGTAGATCAAGTTGACGACGAGATGTAGATGGATTTTCACTTGACATTGATGCTGCAGGTGTGGATTTCTTATCGACACTGCTTCTTGTGGTTTTCCAGCGAGAGAAGTAATGATATGGTATAACAACTTTTGCCTGGGTTTTTGTCATTTGGCCGCCCAATGTAACGGGGGGGGGTGTATTTGATGCTGCATTTCATTTCGCTGACCACTAACAGTACAGATGGCCTTTGGAGCAATCCTCCTCATCTAGGTGATGCATGTTGAACACCAAACACCTTATGCTATGGGTTTGTGATCGCGGGACAGTCCTGGCCAGATAAGGCAACTTTGACAAGAATTGACCCAATTGCGTTCCCCAACCGGGCAATGCTTTATACCAGGTTTTCACCTTTGGGTCTAGGCAACGGTGTCTGAAACAGCGCTTCACAATTAGGATTAAGCTTTGAGAGATACTTTTCGAAAGATTGACTGGCAGGTTGTGGTTGTTTTGTGGTTTCATACTTCTACCAGTACAACTCGGCTTTTCATCAAAAGTCAACCCTGATCTTCTTTGTCATCTCATCTCTTGACTGATATACATAGCGTCTGCCCTTACTATCATCCATCGAGAAATGTTCCTGGTAGCATGCGTAATTTTCACAACGACCACCGTCTGCATATGTAAAGCTCAACTCAAACTCAAAACCACACTTTATTTTGGAAGTCCTTCAGGTGTGCTTACATCTACACACCAGACGTCGTAAGAGTTTTGAACATCATTTTCATCAATGGGAGTAACTTGTTCTATCACCAAACCCTCTCGTTTGAAGCTTGGCTTTATTGGCAGTGAAAGCAAGGTGCTTCCGAAAGACTGTCGTGAGAATATTGATGCTCTTCCAGATTTTTCAGGTGGCGATTTAAATAACTCTGATTTGGGATCAGCGATCCCGTCTTGGATGGTTTTCCCATCCTCTCGGCGATCCTCGACGTAGATTGACTCCAGTGCATCAGCTAATTGAGCAGTGGTGCAACTCCTTCAAAATTCGTCGGCAATTTCTTGGCAGAAAGATAGGCTCTCAAAACATTACCCCGCTCGGCCATAATCGTAATTGAGTGTTCTTACTGTCTTTCTTGTTGGAGATATATGGCGTCGATTCTTCCCATTATCGTCGGTGAAGCGTTTTGTGAAAACCATCAGCGAGAAGTGTATTTTGTTTAAAAATTAAAGAAAAAGTTCATTAATCCACTGAGAAATAAATCTTTGGTACACAAATTTGACAGCGATAGTCTGCTTCCGGGGCACGATCAATCGGGGTGTTGCCAACTTTGGTTTGGGCCCAATTGGGCGTATTTTGTCATCTAACGTAGGTTTTTTTCTTTCCAACAACGTAAATACATTTCCTTTGAAGTTGGGCACAAATTGGGTGGTTTTGTAGAAACACCAAATGTAAAATATTATCGTTTGCATTATCATAGCTTCTAAATAACTACAGACACACTAATCGTATACAGGATGTTTTACATTTTCTGTTTGTGCGTATGACATGAAAAGCCAATTAAAACAAAATAATGGACCGAGCGGCGTACAATTATTGAAAATCCCATTCACTCTTTTATGCATGTTGTAGTGGGTACAAATGTAATAGGAAGATTCTCAAACATAAATAATGAAGTTAATTAGACACACACTCCTTAGCGGCTTCCTTACCAAGCAGGCGACACAAAAACTGTTCCCAAAATAAGATGCACTAGGCTTAAATCCACTCCTTCATTTGCAACATAAACACTTACTTTCCCAATTGTATGGGTTCCATATATTGCTTGTTCTAACAAAGATGTCTTCACCACCTAACTCAGCTCCAGCTCCACCGTCAGACAAACCACACGACATTTATTTTACCATGACGATGTGCGAGCGACTCACACTCTTAAAACATACTTAAGTATCACGATTGTCATGGTTATTTACCTGCAGGAAAAAAAGGAAAGGAAATGCACTGAATACATTGTTGCTCGTATCTGAGGATTTATATTCTTTTTGAACAGTTCTCAAGTGCACAACCGATGCAAGCTCCGTCATTTAGCATGGTTGGGCGCATGTTTTGACCAATTATGCATCGCATTGCTATGTGGGTTACCTCTGCCAGTTAATGCTCCTTACGCTGACGTATGTTCGATTCTGTCAGAGAATTAAATCTAATTATTTAGGCAGATCACAACTTTTTTTTTTAAAGTTTTTGTTTCAAGACTTTTAAATTATTGTCTGAGGAACAGATTTTATGAAACTCAGAAGAGGATTTTCTGAAAAGCAACTTCAGGCTCCAAAAGAAGATTAGAGATGGGCAAGGGCATTTTTTTTCCAATTTTAAAAGGCACCAGGCAATTAAATGTTAAATAATAGTAACATTTTAGGGCACCAAGCAGGGTTCCCGCTTAGCATGATGTGTGTCTAAGAACGGAACAGAATTTTCACTGACGCATAAATTCAGATGAGTTGACAAAATGACGTCCACGTTGACCCATAATTCTCATCCCTGAAAAGCTAAATACCCTGGTGGTTTCCCAACCTCAAAGTAAAATTATACCACAATAAATTTCTGTTAAATGCAGCCGCAAAAGCTGTTGCTTTCAGATTATTTTTTAATCCAAGTCTTAGATACTCAATTTTGTCATTATTTATGAATTAAGCAAACCTGATGAAATATACACAATCAAAAATAGAGACAATATATGGTACTTGTGACCTACACACCGGCCATTTCTCATGTATACCACATAGCTTACTCGACCGAGTAGACATGGTATTCAGTGTGCAAAATTCCTTTTGAAAATTTTTGTATACGCACTTTTTGACAATTTTAATAAAATCAAAATGGAATACTTTCCTATATTTTAGCATTGGTAACAATTGCTAATACACCAAAACCTTGTGATAGCCGTTACGCTTCAACTGGGTAGCATTTTTGCTCGTGCTAAACAGGGGAATTTGCACACTGCTGGAATTAACCATCCGCTACAACAGCCAGATTCCTACTCGGGTGTAACCCAGAGCATGGCTACTCCATGTGTACTCTTAGCGCTACTACCAAGAGTGCCCCCTCGATGCATTATCGATGCAGCACCTACAACTAAAGTACTTGCGAAGTAACACAACGCCATCTGGGTTAATAAAAGCTATTTTAACTGTAGTGGTACCCATCCTATAGTGTAATCTGCAGTTTTCCGCTAGGTGACTGACGGGTACACATGTAGGCCACCAGGTAAGTGGAGTACCCTCTGCAGCTACTCTCGGGGAGTACCTTCACAGGTACTCCCTACCGGCTGCCTAGTAGTGGCACACTTGGTTGGCCCACAAGGGCGCCAAACATTCCCTTGTTGTTTACACCCTTTCATACCGTTCATTTTCAAGCTTATTAAAGGATCCCTATTTGATTCCGCAATCACCAAAAACCCTAATATGACATTTTGTGTAAAAACATATACCATAGGGTGACCGAATGGTAAATAATGGATAAGATTACTAAAATAATCACACAGACTTAGGAGCTCATTTGCAGTGAGTGAGCCACTCAGGTAGTCCCCGCATGGTGTACAGTGGTTAAGGTACTGCGTGTGTACCTAAGTTGATGATTACCTACCCCCACTTTTGTGGCCGGCGATGTGGTACCAGCCTGCGGGAGTACTAACTGCGGGCTACTGGAAGAGTACTCCACCGTACTCCCGTGAGGAAAGCTGGTTGTGTACCATACCCACTAGACGAACACTCGCCAGCCAGGATTCTGTGTATTTTTGGTTGCCGGCATAGACGGAGATGTCACACAATGGCGTTGTCTCCCTCCTCCGTGGATTCGCTATCTTGCTTACAAGCGTCCCTCTCAGCTGCGGCAGTTTTTCTCTTGGCCAATTTTGTTTTTTTAGATTTTTTGGCGTATACTTTGCATTTTTCTATTACATTGCGGGTATATGTGGTTTTTTGAATTCCTGATTTGAATTTCTTTACAATTATTTTCCTAAAAAAAACGTTCAAAAATGCTAAACAGAGAAAAAGTGTAATAGCGTCCCCTCATTTACATTATGCAATTTTCATCCACTCTCAAAATGGTGTCGTGGTAACCGCGGATTACTATGTGGTAGCTTGCATTCTAATCCGGTACTGTCTACACAGCATCCACCTTCTAGATCCCTAGTGGGCACTTACAGGGTAGCCATTGGGGTAGGTCCAGCAGAGTAGCCACATAACTGTTACCTAAATCAATGTGTCCTTGTAAGTCCTCTCTTGTACAGCTACTGCTTCAATGCCTTGCAATTGCCCAGTGTGTACTTGGCATAACTGCCGGCGGTAGACTGATGTAGCTGTCCTGTATAGGCTACCACGTGAGTAGAAAATGGGCCCGTGTACTGTTTATCCCGTCCTGCAACACAACCCTCCCAAAGAAAGAACCAAGGCGAACCGTATTTTACCGATGCTAATTATGTCCCCGGCCGAATGTCGCGATCACTAACTGAGATAAATGCTACTACAACACCCACCCACCCCCTCCCCAAACCACTCAAACCCCACCCCCCCCAACACCTGCACAACCCCCCTCCCCAACAGCCCACAACTCCCAACAGCCGCACAGCCCAACCCCCCCACCTCCTTCCCTCCCCACCCTGCCCGTCACCCCACCCCTGCACCCCCCAACCCCCTCAACACCCACCCCTCAACACCCCAACCCCCCGTCAACACCTCCAACCCCCCACCGAGCTAGCCCCTCCAACCCTCCCGGAACACGCTTCCCCTTCCCAACAGACGCCACTCCCCTCCTCACACCCAGAATGTACATAGAAGCAGTCCCCTAATTTCCTGAAAATCCACAAATTTGAACCCGCGTGAAGGCCAAATTTTAGCGTAACAAATCCGCGAAGCTACGCGGAACGCATTTTCTTACGTGATTTTGGGTACAAGAACCCCTTCTACAAACAAATTGGTCCTTAAAACTTGTGTTTTGATGCAGTTATACTTTATCATGGACCACTTGATCTCAGAAATTGAAAAAAAAATTAAAATTAATTTTTTTGTTTTTTTTACATTTCCCCTGATTTTTTTTATTTATGGCCCCCTCCAAAACAACATGCACCCCCCACCCTCTCCCGCCTCACCCTGCAACACAACATCCCCAAACACCCGTTCTCGTTACATGTACATTGCCCTGATCTGAAGTGCAAAACTAGGGTCAGGTATATGATAACGATAGTGTTTAAGGGTTATAGAGGATAATTCAAGAGAAAGGTATTCTGCGTAGCGTGTCATTTTTGCGGCTCCCCCTTACGCACAATCAGCAGTCAGAGCGTAGGAGATCTTTCTTAGTGCGCGTGATGCATGAACAGATGAAGTTAACCGCGGGATTGTTTGCGTTTTTGTTTGTATTTTTTGGCCTCGTTCATGTTTCACCCCAAAAAAACCTCAGTAATAACCAATTTTTGCAAGGTAAATTTAACATGCATGGTCTCTGATCGTTTGTCATAGTGTGAGGGCGGGTGTGTGTTTTGTTTGTGTGTTTGTGTTTGTGTGGGCGGTCCGGGTAGGGTCAACCGATTGCTGATAAACCGCCCATGTACCGACCTTAAAACGAATACAGCTATAACGACAAAACAGGTTAGACGGTGTGTCGGGGAGTTGTCTATGTACGTGTTTTTAATTAATGCATAATGCGTTGCCCAATTTTGCCAACGGATGTTGACCCTATTTGACGAGTGTCATGACCACCACCGCCCAGAGGTAGGTCCCTGTTCACGACATGCAGTTCTTAATTTGGTGGTTTTTTAATTAAAAATGTTAGAAACTTCTCTTGCCGTTTGGCCTTAAGAACACAGCGCAGGGCATTTTAATTTCTCAAATGTAGGTTGTAATTAGAACTTTCCTATAGGTAATGGCCTCTCTTTCGCCTGGAGCCAGGAAGAGAGGCGGAAATGTGCTTTTCATGATCTTAACTTGTAAGTTAAGAACCCGATTTTTATATGAAACTATGAATATGTTGAAAAATTTTGTTGATCTGATAAAAATAGATCCCTCCCTTTATTCATTATTATCCCTCCCCCGTTGCCCCGAATTACCCTAATTTTATATTTTCCTTGTAGGCCTATATTCTAAACAGATCTGTTTGCCCTGATTTGAAAAAAAAAATCGCTGCACGCAACTGCACTCACTCACGCCCTCACTCACCCTCACTCCACACTGCAGTTTATTGCTTCCTGCTGTCACAAGAGCCAATCTCCTTTGAAACTACGTTTGGCATGGGTTTGCGCTTATTCCTGTGCATCAATACGCAAGGTAAGGCTGCGCTTTTTTCGTGTAAATAGGACGCACTTGAGGCAAAATTGCAAATTTTAGGCCTATTTGATCGTCCTTTGGTTTTTTTTCTCGAAAACTAAAGTCAGTGACACCCAGTTTTTATTGGTTCGCCGAAAAGATCTTATAAAGGTTCTTAACATAAGCAGAAACTCAAAAATCGTCGATTTGTTTAGATTTTCCTGCCTGGAAACTGCAACATTTTTCGGTTTTCCCATAGATAGAGCTCTGACAAAATTTTAAATCAAACACTTTAAACAGCCTATACTCAAAAACGAAGTCCGGTGACCCCCCTTTGTTTTGCACAGAATTTGTCACCTACATCATTAACACTACAATATAGTCCAAAAAATTAAGAAAATCGAATCGTTATTTCAATTATCTCTATCAAGCCCTTAGAGATAATGGGTTATTTCACATTAAGGGTTGCAACAATCCGAATTTTGGAGGCACTCAAAAACTTGGTCATAATAGTGATTTCATGTAGAGTAGACACTCAATATTGATTTCTTACCTTGTGTTTGGCTACGTAATGTCTTAAGGGAAGTGTAACCTTGAGTTTCCGAGTATCTATTTTGGTTTGTAACTTTTGCAAATATTTGATTGTCGTAAAAAGTATACATTTCTAGAAAGAAATTCGGATGATGAACCCGATGATTGCATCAGATTAATGTAAACTTGCCGTATTTTGAGAAAAATACTAAAAAAACATTAGATTTTGGTCCCCCGATAATTTTCAGCAGCATACAAAAACATTTGAATTTTTCATTGATTTCTTTGTTATTTTTTTAGAGACAAAGACAAATTTGTCTAGGAACGGTTTTTTTCATTTTTTAAAATCGAGCTTACTTTTCGAAATATAAGGCAATGTCAAAAATGTGATTTTACCTTTCTTTTTCCAAAATTTGAGTATATATTGGAGAATCTTTTAGTTAGAAACCGAAAAAAATTTGGAAAACCGTCCCTAGAGAAGAGACCGATTGCTATCGTAGAAAGTTAAACCTACCTTTTAACTGTTTTCTGGTTTAAACTAAATTAACTTAAATATTAAAAAATTTTCCACATTTTGCACATTTGAACATTGAGAAATCGGTGTTTAGTAACAAAGGGACTTTTCACTCCATTTCAAGCTGTCCTCTTTCTCAAATAACTTTACCTTTTAACTTCAATTGAGTATGTTGTGCAAGTGAGAAATACATATTTTGCACCGTATTTGAATCAACCTCTTTTGTCCTTCACTCCAAAAATCAGAAGGAAATTGAATTTCATATCTGGTCTCGAATTAGCACTTGTTTACATTTTCATTTCAAATATTATTTTCTCGTTTTCCCAAGGTTGCGTTCGCGCAAAGTACATTAAAACCCGCACACTTCATTACGCCCAAAAATTGCCGCGGCGCGCGATGCTCGCCTTGCGCCTGAGCCGGCGTGTAATGTGCTTAACTTCCCCGCCGTTTATGACCATGTGGTTTTTTGTGATTTTAAATGGGCATAGCTGTTTTAAATCGCAAAAAATACAGCTCAAGGTTGTCTGCCATGATAAACCTTTGTTGTAACGATAGAACACAGTTTGCTGTTTAATTGTCAAAAATCAGAACTTCGTGTAAAAACAACAAAAGCCGTAGGGTTTCAACACGCCCTTAAAGGAGAAAACGTGATTTTGATTTGGCTTTAATTCAATGTAAAACATCGGCTGAAATTGCTCCTATACGAAATTAGAAATTTCACATTTTTTTGTCAAGAAATATTTCTCAGCTTATCCTTTCAATTGGGATATTTTTTGATGGAAGGCTTTACAAATCAGCATGGCAAAAATCAGTACTTTCGATTTTTTTTAAAAAAGGCACCTGATATGTGAATCTCCTCGTTGCACCTTTACGTTGTACACGTTGGTAAAAAGGTTTCACCACTATTTAGTTCAGTAATTAGCATCCACTTCATTGTATTGGTGGTTTTGTTTGATGACCCTATCAAGACCAAGCTACATTGCTACCGTTCATAACATTTTGAATATCGGTTTAGGTTAATTTGAAATTTTTAGTGCATTTTACGGAATTTGGATTCTCATTCACATTTTAATATAATTCATTGATATTTTAGATGATAAATAACTTTATGCTGCCTATTGTTATTACGGAAAAGTATGAACAGGTACAACTATAACTTATTTTTGACAAAAAGTGACCTATAAATGTGAATTTATAGCATTCTTGTAAAAGGTATTTTTCCGTTAAATTAAAAGTTGGTGTCCTCTCCATAACATTGAGGTCCCATCAGTGAAATAAAATGAAAAGTATATCCCAGATCTCAGTATATTTAATCTTCAGAATGGTCATAAGTAATGACATTTGACAAATCATTGAAAATATTGATTTGATTATTTTATTGCTTTGCATTCGATGCCCATTTTCCGTTAAAAGTGCGTCCTCTCCAAACATATGATTTTTTTTAATTAATTGAACTATTGGAGGATTTTTGATCTTTTACTGTTCTGGTATGGCAATAATTGTAGCTTCAATTTTAACCTACAGAAGTATGATTTTACCCACTACATTATTATGGATGGTCAGTATCTCACTACTGCTTCTGTTAAATAGATGTCTCTCCAGAAACAAAGGTATTTATTTTTTTTAACAATGTATGACACTAGTATATTATTTTCGATATACATGAAAACTGTGACTTTGAATACTGTTAGTTTCTGTTAAATTGACAAAATTCACTGACCATGACAGTTATTTACTATCCTAGTAACACCCCTACTGTATGCTTTGGTTGTTGTTTGGAGAGGACATAATTTTAACATACGTTGCCTTTTGCATTTGGGTCGCTTGAAATTAGATACTATGATTTGAACATTTTTGCCGCTAAGTCAGCCGGAACATTTCAGATAATAGTTTCACCCTCCAAAATTAAACATGAGGCTCAAATCACAGTGGGTTTAGGGTTGTGCTTTTAATCCCCGTATTGCACCCGTCATTACTACTGGTATTGGAACTTTAGAAATTTGAAAATAATTTTGTTTCTTGATTTGTGGAATTTTATATGTGAAAATCAAGAAGACGACTGGCAAGTGTAAATGTATTGGATTTCACACAAACTAGTTGCATTTCAACATTAGACTTTATGGTTAAACAAAATGTCCTATCCAGAACATGTAAATGAGTCACTCCTTGAGAGTTCACATTAATTTTGAGATACTAAGACCAATTTCTTACTAATAATTTCTTTAGTAAACCACAAGAATTGTTGTGCTAAGGAAAGAATGTTCCCAAACAGTTTTAACAACTGTATGTTTGCATTTTCAGGTCATACCGTTTAGTTTTCCTTATGATAAAATTAAATAATGGGAACTGGAGGCACTTTAATGCCAATTTTTTACCAGCCTATGCCATTTAACTCTGTCTGTAACTTTGCATTAACATCTGACCTGTTATCAGAAAATTATCACTGCTAAATGCATTGTAACTACATTTAGTTGGTGTCTATATTTGCAGGGTTTGTTGTTAAACAATTGTCCTCTCAATACTTTTTCAAATGAATGAAGCCCTGAAAGCTCACAGTTTTAAGGTTCTGCAATTACATGAACATCATACAGTCATACACACACAACAAACATAAAGACTTATATAAAACACTGTAGATGAATTTTAAGTCCATAAAAAAAAAGAATTTGACTTTGGATTCTACTAACCCAATTTTCCTCTCTATCTGGGATTGCCAATTAGCCCCATCATACATTTAATCTGTAAAATATGGCCAGCCTGGAGATGAAATGAGTTATTTGACATCTCGATGAGTATACAGAAGCATATTTTGTACAAGAACTGTTGTGTAACAGTTGCAGGTTTATTGAAAAGTTGGGTGTGGTTTAATTGTTAAACAAAATGTCGTCCTCAGATGCTATTTTATCACTGTATTTCAGTGAAAGTTTCATCAGGTAACAATGGATGCCACGGTCTATAATTTTAGAACTAAATGCATGTACCCCAGTTCAGAATCTGTTAATTGTTTTCCTCAACCACAACTGTTTATTTTCTCACCCCCCGTGAGACTGAAGGCCCGCTTAATTGAATAACCACTGAATGTTTGCCCTCTTGTTTGGTTACCAAACTAATTTCGTGCTAATGCTTTGGACAGTTTTTAATTTATTTTAAAAACTACCTCAAAATTTTGATAATTCCGGTAATTTATGAATGTTAATTTATAAGATTTGATAAACTATTGTTCTTCTCAAGTATATGAACGGATAAGGAACCCCCGCCTCAGTGCATTCGACAGGATAATTGCACTTGACCGTATGGGTCGGTGCATTCAGCCCTCGACCCTTCGGTTCTCGGGCTGCCTGCACTGACCTATAGTTCGCGTGCGATAATCCTGTCGAATGCACTGGGCTATGTCCTATATCCTTATCATGACTTTGGATATTATCTATCCCCCGACTATCCGAGTGCGCGGTGTCCTTTTCGTCCCATCTGTTGTTTTGTTACTTAAGCAACTCAATCTTCCTCAACGCAAGTATCCGCCATGTACAGCGCTAATATTTTATATTTCTTGTGCGCGCATGCACAGCCCTGTCGCCGCGTTGGTTGATGTCCGCCTCCCTTCGTCTCAACTTACACACTCTTTTGTTTTGATACCATTAATTTGAAGAATTAATGCCTTTTCTGGAAAAACAGGATTCTGATTTAGACTTGATTGCAAGCAGATGTTGCATATGACCGGCTCTGACGTTAAATGCTTCGTGTGCGTTTTGACTGGGCTACTGACTACAATTAAATATTATTGTGAATCTTAAATACAATCGTTGTTGTGTAATAATTCGGTGGTATGTGTATGGATCTTCGTGTATGTTATGGTGTCAACGAACAGTCCCGAGTTTCCATAACTATAGGTCGCAGAAATTAATTTCCGGTAAGTAACTTGTACAAAATCCGCAATAACAGACGTTGGAACAGCCACTCCAATATGCAAACCGAACGGACACACAACGTGGCCAAATGGACGACGCTAAATGGAAGGCAGAAAGCCTAGCTAACAGATGTATGAAACAGACGTACAAACTGCCAAACAGACGGCTTGTTAGTCTTAATGTGCGTGAGTCCGGAATTAGTCAATGGAAGTTTTTAGTTTTTTTCATGTTTCAGGCATTACATGTTTCTTTCCATTATTTTAACAGAATCTATATATATTTATTTTTCCTCATATTTTGTTCATTTTACTTTGGTTATATGTTACACATTTTTGACCAAGAACAATCACATGGGCTGAACTTCAAAAGGCGGGTAATTTCGCGTATTCGCGCCTGTGCTATTCGGCGCGCGCGTTGTAATGAGCGCATCAGAAACGCCTTTGTGATGCTCGATCGATATGACGCCCACCCATGGTAACTTGTATGCAATTGTAAAATGGGTGCCCACGTGGAGTTGGATTTTGCAAACGAGGGGATTTAAATTGCACGATTTGAGCCTCAAAAGTGTTGAATTTTGATTCATAAGTATCCTGATGAAGCAATTTGACCTGGTGCAGATACAGTGTGAAGAATAAGAGATGAAACGGCTTGTGTTTTGGAATAAGGCTATATTTTGTTAGCGAAAGGGAAATATTTGGACAAATGGAGATTTTTCTCGGTGTTCACTTTCGGCAATAATTCATGATTTTCGGTTCCCAGTTTCTCAAATTCCATATCAGCAACAGGTGAGAAATTAAATGCATCGAATAGAGCATATCAAAATCTAGGGTCGGTTTATTTTTTAGTTTTTCTTTTGGTTATTAATAATCGTGATGTCAACCTTGAACAATCGTGGCGTTGTTCCAAATTGAAAACCACGGTTTTGGCTTTTTTTTGGCCAAATAATTTGATAAATAGGAGCAGAATTGAAAAACGGGGAAATCCGACCCTAGACTAGGACTCTGGATACAAAAAAAAGAACCCGGCACATTTTTATAACATTAAAGAAATACTATATTTTTTTATAGGGAACCAAAAACAAAGAGTGAAAATCTCCATTTTTAGTGATTCTAAAAATACGTTATTTTGGCGGGCAAAAAATATTGTCTCCATATTTGGATCCTTGAGGCATTTCCTCTCAAATAGGTACACTTTTATATATGTTGGAACAACAATTAAGAAGAGACGGCAAAAAAACAAGTGTCCTTTGAATTCATGACTTCACAGCCACCTTAAGGGGTGATAGAAGATCATAAAGCTAAAGGCCAGATTTTCTTATTTTCAGATATATGGTATTTTAATCGGTGCTGTAAAGGAAAATCTGAAATAAAAATGGGGGTCACCGACTTAGTTTTGAGCGTATGAGTGTTCAAAAAAATCACATTTTTCGGAAAAAAAAAAAATTGTACAGAGCTCTATGGGAAAATAAGAAAAAGACGCCATTTCCTTCAATAAAAAATAAACTTCTGACGGCCAGCCCCAGATTTTTTATTTTTATTATGTTAAAGTTATGCAGATCTTAAGGCGATCAATTAAAAAAGAGGGGGTCACCGACTAGTTTCTTTTAGAACTGTCAAAGTACCAAAAAATAACCTTTTCTCATTTTGGTGCGTCTTGGTAATGTTGTGGGCGCAGCGTCTTAGCGTACTACGCACCAAAACTAGCGCCCGGTATTTAAAACACGCATCATAACCCATCAAACAGTGACTATGATAGCAATTTGCGGTATCGCAGTTTTATAATCTACACACATGATTTCACTCCTTCTTAAAATGGAACGCTATAAGTGACATAAACTTCAGAATATAACAAAATTACCTTCAAGAAAGTTTAGAAACACATGTTCAAAAATAAGATTTGTGTAATTGTAAGCAAAAAGTGCATTAAAAAAGAAAAGCGCATTTGCTTACATTACCAGGATTGAAAAAAAAAAAAAAATTCTTCATTTTATATTAAATTACCCACACGTTTGAGCTTCTTTATTCACGTCATTTATAGGATTTATGCGTTCCTAGTCCTCACTAGTCCCGTCGATAGTTGGAACGGGTTTCTATTCGAAATGTGTACATGTAAAATGATGCCGCTTTCCGAAGTATGGATGTACTAAGGTTGATATTCCGAGGCCGAGTTCAAAGAAAGACTCGCTTTTCCAAGCCTAAAAGGTTCGCATATTCTGAAACCATTACCGAGCCGCGTGTTCTATTTTCGAATTCAAAAGGGTCGCTATTCCAAACTTTTTAATGAAACAACTGATTTATAGCAGACAATTTATGTGATACAGACTCAAGTTTTTACGTTCAAGGATTAGGGAGTTCTAGGTAGCCTATATGTTAAAGAGTTGCCAAACATTTGATTGGTGTTATCACCACCAAAAACAGAGGAAACTTAGTCTTGATGTGACCACAATTTTGTTTGTATCCCAGTTGGGTTTTCTAAATGGGAAATGAAAAAGTGATCTCATAATAAAACAGTGTGAAATGTGCATGCATCGCTGCTTCAAAGTATTATATAAATTTATTATGTTCATTGCGGTGCCTCATATTCTAAGGTTCATTTCCGAAGGTTCGCCTTTCAAGACCCTTCTGACCAAGTCTTGTATATAGGGGAAGATACTTTTTCCAATTACTGAATGGCTCTTGACACAAAAAATTCAAGACTATCAATTGAAAATTGCGTAAACACTTTCCTCCGATTTCTCCTGGTTCCCGAAATGTTGGGTTTTTTTTATGTGGTGGGTAAAGATACCTCTGAGTATTAATTGTATCTAAAGCGATTTTTTTTTTGTAAAAATTACCCGAAAAGCACGTGAACAAAAAAAAGCACACGACTACTTATCCAAAACAAGGAATGGCAAAATGCAGGAACGAATGCAAAACTACATAAACCACGCGCTACTTATGATCTGAAGGTTGTGGGTTCGAGCCCCGCTGTGGCCCAATGTGTTGTGCACTGGGCAAGGCAACTTATTCACTTGCTTCGTCGACCAAGCGAAATCAGGGTGCTGTTAGGGGGAATATTACAATCTAAGTGCTGATAGGATTGTGCGCTGGCCAGCTGCCGGCCTAGGTTGAGCGAAATGATGGACGAGTTTGATGAGGGCAGCGTAATAATAATTGGCAACAGCGCTTGGCCTACTTGTGTAAAAGGCGCTATTTAAATCTATTATATTATTCTTTATTACACGCATCTCAAGCCTTCGTTCGCACGCACATATAGCGAGCGTACGTATTCACCGCTAAACGACTTTTTTTTTGCGCAGCGCAAATAGTGTGCGTTACGGAAGGACCCTTATCACCTTAAAATAACGGTCTTAAATAAATCATTTCAGTATTGCCACATGCGGCATATAGGCTATTTTTTACCACATTTTTGCTTTGCATAATTATTCCTACACATGCAAACCACTGGGCCTAATGGAAATAAAACCTGTAACATGGATTTATGGATTATTGTGTTTTAATCAACTTTTGATTTTGTTCTTCTACCTGAGATAAATAAACCAACAGCGTTTATAATCTCAGGATTCTATTGTTGTATTGGATGCAAATTCATAGTAAACATTTTGTTTTTCACAAAATTTTGGGGGGGGAATTTTTAAAAAATAGAAGTGCTTTTTAGAGCAATCAACCAGCAGGTCTCTATGCCCTTTTACAAATACAAAAGCTATACATAGTGAAGTACAACCAACCTGCCTCAGAGTTTAAAAAAAGAACCACAAAAACTATGGCCCATATCACTATCTCCATGGCATGACGCATCCCAGTTTTGCCTCCATTATGAACATGTAGGTCGTGCATGATCAAAGACAACATTTCTATACACTCGCAAAATACATCTGCACCTATAGCTGACATCACTTCAAGAGATAGGCGACATGGACCATACTGGGGTACAATAATTGTAATAAATAACGTTTTTTCAGATGAATCTGAGGATTTGTCCTTTTTAAAGACATTTCTGTTACATAGTCTTATTAGTCCAGGGGATAGGACACATCTGCTCGATTTGGGCAATTGGGGATTTCCAACGGCAATTTGTGGAACGCTACGGCATTTACTATGTCAGCCTCGGTCCCAGTGACAAATTAAAACCAGCAACTTTTAAAACCTTTGTTTCAAAGATCTTGTAATATACCATGAAAATTATGAAAAATAATTGACTTCAAAATCCGTCGGGTTAGTGGATTACCCCGCTGCAAAAATAGTGTAATTGCCAATAAACGGTCAGTTTAGATTTAAAAAAATATTCGGACCAAGCCTAGTCTTTATTCAAGTCCTGTGTGTACCTGTTTCGATAGGCGTAAATAGCGCCCTCCACCGGGTTAAGTCTTTGAAACAGACTACACCCGGAAGTTTTGATGCCGTTTTGAATTGCTGTTGCTGTTAGGTGGGGATGTCCTAACCCCCCCGATTAGTAGTGACTTACAAACATGTCCATTGGAGTCTAGTGCAAATTTCAAACCTGATCTGAGCCTGCGCATTAATTACCGTTTATAGCAAAGGTCATCAGCGAGGTCACGCATCGGGCATAATTAATTGTGTAAGCGTGCCGTGTGCATAACTTTCACCACCGCATGGCTGCTTTCTTGTCACTCGTGGTCGCCCTGTGCAGCATGCAAGGCTGTATTGTAAGCATCAAGGGGTAGTAAAAACAATGCAATGCAATGCAATCACAACATCAACAGTGACCCTATAACATTTACGATTATCATATTTTTCTTTAATAAAACGTTTAAACTCATTAACACAACTTGTTTACCCCCTGCCCTGGAAGGTAGGCCGGTTCAACACTTCGAAATAACCAGTGTACAAATCGCATCGATAAATCTATGCATATTGATCACGCAGTGGCCTGTACTGATCCGATTGGTCCAAATTAGCCCAATTTGATGCTGAGACTGTCAAGTTACCAAAAATTCTCAAATTCCCCAAATAAACTCCAACAAGGCGAACTCGTATTTAACGCGATGCTAAAATATGTTCCCCGCCGAATATCGCGATCACTAAAAAATACAACTAAAAACTGCACCAGTCCCCACCCTTAATTTTGGCCACATAGCTCGCCAAAAATAATGGGTTACCAGAAAATGACTCAGAATCTTAAATTCAGCATGCAAAAAATCCCTAAACTTCACTAATGTAGTAAAAATATGATAATTTACTCATGTGGCAACCCGATTTGAAAATCATGTTTCACAATTTAACTTTGGGACCCATTCGGGGTCTGGAAAGTGGCGAAACCCTTTATTTATGTATTTTCACAATAAATGTAAACCGGCTGGCACACCCAAAGAATGACCCACATTTTACAATTAAACTAAAAAAAATTCACCCAAATCCTAATCAGTCGAGAGAACTCCTCAGCCACTTCCTTCCACCAAGTTCCACATCATTATACACGTTACAGAATTCCTAAAACTTGTACCCAGGCCTTGTCGGGAAAAATTTCAATAATTATTGCAATTACATACGTAATTAAGAATATGTCACCCAAAATCTAATCGGTGATAACTCATCACCTGCTTCTTTCCACCAGTTACATCATCATCGTAGCCTTACATAACTCCAGATAAATGACACAATGTTGAAGTTTTCTTGTGCCATATTGAAGTTTTTCCCTTGACCTTTTTTCCCCTACCAACCCCTGACAGACCCCAGGGGAGGACCTGTGGGGAAATGAATTACATTGTGAGTAGTGGGTATCCCCTCCTACAAAATACAAACCGTTTTGGCTACTCTAACACACCAAAAAAAAGATATGCAAATGTTCCATTTAACATTTTTATCACGGACCATACGACATCGACATACGTACTCATACGGACGGAGCCCATTTTTATAGTCCCCCTCCCAAACTCTCGTTCGGCGGGACAATAAAATACACCAACAAAGAAAGAGGGGGCATTTTACTCACCAAAAAACAACATGGTCAGATTTTAAGCAAACTCGTACCAAATGGTGACACAAAACGCAAGTAATTCGGCGAAAAATTACCGATATTGCGACAGAATATTGGTAATTTTTTTGATTTCATTGAAAGTAGCCTATCGATTAAATGACTTATGATTGGTCACATGATGTTTTTAACCAATAGAAATCTTTAAAACAAGGGAAATCCCATATCAATACATTGACTTTGGGAATTTCTTGTAACATCTCTGACGTCACGTAATGATGCGAACAGCGCCACTACATTGGTATTTGCATAAGTTATGTTGTCTACGAAATCGGCGTACGATGTTTGAAAGTGCGGCGATTACTAGTACAACAGAGTCACACTGAAATTTCGGGCATGTCGAACTAGGTGCCCGTCGTCGACACACTTGATGTCACATCTCGTGTCGCGACAAGCCATATTGCGACAAGTTACTCTTCACCGCCATGGACTAGACCAGTCAGACTGAACAACATTTTTAACTAAAGCGATTATTCGTCCAATATATACTCAAAATTTGGAAAGGTAGAAATCACACTTTTTTAGACATTTTCCCTTATATTTCTAAAAGTAAGCTCTATTTTAAGAAAATGAAAAAACAGTCCTATACAAATTTGTCGTTTCTAAAAAATACCATAAGAAATCATGAAAATTCAAATTTTTTTTTGTTATGCTGTCTGAAAAATTTGGGGCAAAATCTGTTTTTTTAGTATTTTTCTCAAAATACTGAAAGATTTACATGCATCTGATTCGCACCATCGGTTCAATCAGTCCACTTTTCTGCTAGAAATATGTACTTTTACATACAAGAATCAAATATTGCAAAGTTCAAACCAAAATAGAACGCAGAAACTCAGGGTTGGCACTGTCCTTAATGCCTTCCTCATTCGGGTGCTTTTCACAAATGGCCGCCAAATGCAATTTAACACTCATAATGATGTTTTGCTACCAAAAATTGGGTGAAATTTGGTCCAAAGGTTTTCTGTGTTTTTTTGGGCACTATTTGTGTTTGAATGTCCAAATCCAATTATCGAGCAGTCAACATTCACACTCAATGTATCTCCCTCATTGAGGGCACGTTTTCAAATGGCCTAACAAATCCGATTTAACACCCTAATGATTTTAAAATAGCCTAAAAAGCGGTAATGACCCCCTTTTCAGCGTTTCCTATATTTGTTGATGTCAGTATATGTCTGGCGTGTCACACTCACTACTTAATGTATGCGTAATGGAGGGCGCTTTTAAAATGGCTGTCAAATGCATTTAGCACTCTAACATTTTTTTTTCTAGCCAAAAGGGTGATGGCCAATGTATAAAAGCGGTCACATTCCACAACTTACTGATTCCAATGAGGCACTTCAAAATGGCTGCCAAATGAATTTAAATACTGTATATACACCTACACAAAAAAGGTGAGATGCCCAGTTTTTCATCTTCCATTTGTTGATTTCTTTTTCACAGTCTTTCCCTATTTGTTGATTCTTTTGTCTCTCCATGGTCAGTTTAATGATGATGATTTTATCCATACCATGGTCGGGGGGATTTGGAATTTTGTGGAAAAATCCTAATTTTGTAAAAATTCCTGAAACACAGCGCAAAATCTGAAACACAGCCTAAATGCTCTAAGAATCAGCTGAAATTAAAAGTTTGAGGACATTTTGAAAATAAAAAATCCTGAAATCAGGAAAATACTGTGAGAATCACAGCCCGGAATTGTGTTTATTTGGTGATATTAACAATCTAATTGCTGATATGGTTTTGGCGTTTAGCCAGCTGCCACCTCGACGAAGCGACATGATTATGACAATTTCCTATGGCAGCATAGTTATACTGCAATCGCACTGTACAGCGTCTCATAGGAGGAGAGAGATTTCCACGACAGTGACATGATGTCCAACTGTCGAAAGCTGAAGACAAATTCGCCATCACATTTTGGGGATTTCACAGTGACAGACCCGGCTTCGAATGTGTGGAATTCTGCATCAGCTGCAAACAGTCTTTGATTCTTACAATAAACAAATCTGTGAAGGACTCTGAACAAAAATAACGTCAAGTCATGCTACTATTAAATTGAATTAACAACCATCAATCGTATACACCCCTCCTGTCGAGATGGGCAGTTCTGGGCTTCAAATAAGTAACAAGGAGAAATCCAGACACTTCCATCAGTACTTTTGCAAAAAAAAAAGCAGCCAAACTTCACCTCGATAAGAAAATATCTCAGTTTCATTTCAGGAGAGCGATGAACATGCTGCTGAACTTCTTCCTTTGGTTGGTTCCAATATGAAGTTCCCGATCTTAACGTATATATAGAAGAAGCTGATGTTCTTATCATTCCTCATCTTGATTGGTGGGCATTCAATTTACTGCCATAATCACACGATTGTAGTCAGATAGGTTGGGTAACGATAAATGATGCCTACATATAAAGGTTTTGATCATTTTGATACAAAATGTCAGTCTCCTTATGGTAACCATTATCCTTATTTTCCTCCTTCCTTTACAAACTTTCAAAGACAAGACCATTTTAACCCATATATGGGCTTTTACCATTGATGCCCAGAACCTGTCCATCTGTACAGGAAGGGGTGAATCCTGATTGATTGTTGATAATCAGTTTGATAGCATCCCGTATGTTTTTTTCATTCAGAGTCGTCACAGAATTCGTCAAAAAAAGAGGACATGGTAAGAATCAAATACTATATCAAGCCTGTTTTGCAGCTGACGAGACTTCACACTAATAATTCAACTGTGTCCTGAGAAATCCCCAAGTGTGGCTGGCAGAATTTTGTCTTTCAGACATTGGCATCATATCCACTACGTATGTCATATATCAATCAATCAGTTATTACTAATTTCCATAATACATAATACAAATACATTAGGATCCCACAACAATGACAATCATTGAGGATGGCCAAAAGGCCAGAGGCGGCCATCCCCCTAAAACTTAAAAGTTTACATACAACTACGAAAGACATTAAAGAAGGGTGGAAAATAACCAAAGCAGACATATGCCCAAGATAAACAAATTTACTCAGAGCTTATTATAAATGAGTTTTTTTTTGTATTGATTCTAAAGTGTTTCGCTGATTTTTGCACTTTTTAGATTTTCATGTAATAAGTCCACAGAAGTGGGTCCGGATGTTCTAAATTGAGCTGAAAATACCTTTTTGTTTTGGGTCAAATTATAATCATTGGAATTTCTCGTATTATATTAATGAATGTCTTACGCCGAATAAACTACCCATCAAAGGAGATTGGTAGTTTGATTTGTATGTACCCTACTAAAGAAGGAAGCCCAATTCCAAGTTGTGTCAGAATATTAAGAATGTTTATGATCAGAAAATAATGTATAATATAATAACCGTATGGATATTTTCTCTCCTACTACGAGACGCTCACAGCGCTATTGTCAAATTATTCTTACGTCGCCATAAAGGAAATTCGCCACAGTCTTTCGCTTCGTCGATGTGGCCGCTGGCTTAGTGCACAACCCATCAGCACTTAGATTTTAATATCACCAATACAGCGCTAGCATAGTACTGAATAAACATCAATCTGTTAAACTGAAAACTAGAAAATCCTTAATATCAATAATTAAACTGTAAGAAAAAAGAGAAAATGAAACCGCTATTTTGTTCATACTGAATAACAGGGGGAAAATATCAACAATTAGGGAAACAATGAAAAACTGGGCTTATTTTTCACCCCTTTTGACAATTAAAACATATCGCATTTGGCGGCCATTTTTTTTTTTTTAAAATTAATTTTAGTGGTGAATGTGACCGCCTTATAACATTTGAGATCCACAAATATAAGCAAAACACTGAAAAACTGGAACCATTTCACCCCCATTTGTCTGCTAGTAAAACATTTTAATATAGACTAAATTGCCATTGGCAGCCCTTTTGAAAAGCGCCATCCATTACGAATAAATTGTAAGTAGTGAATGTGACCTTTGGTGGCGGGTGGGCTCTATACATATATCAACAATTAAATATAGGAAAACCCTGAAAATCTGATTCATTTTACCCTTTTTATGACTATTAAAACATCATTATAAGGTGTTAAATCGCATTTGGCGGCCATTTTGAAAAGCGCCCTCAATGAGGAATACATTTGAGTGGTTTGTTTATTTATTCTTTACCCTGGGTCCATATTCAGAGGAAAACTTAAGTGAATGTGACTGCTCTATACATTTGACATCAATAAATATAGCAAAACACTGAAAACCTGGACCATTTCACTCCATTTTTTTGCTTGTAAAACATCATTATGAGGTGTTAAATTGCATTTGGCGGCCATTTTGAAAAGCGCCCTCATAAAGAATAATTTAAATGGTGAATGTGACCGCTCTAGACATTTGACATCAATAAATATAGCAAAACACTGAAAAACTGGACCATTTCACCCCATTTTCTGCTAGTAAAACATTTTAATATGAGGAGCTAAATTGCATTTGGCGGCCATTTTGAAAATGCCCTCTATAGCAAAAAAGTGCCGGGGTAGCAAAAGTCTACCCTCACTTTTTTGTTATGTCTGATGGTCTAGTCCATGGCTGTGAAGAGTAGCTTAGGGCACATCTCATGCACACGGGGACCCATCCAGCCAACGGACTAAAATGACATCATTGTAGTCACCATGTGATTGGTCGTATCTATAGAGGGTGAGAGATACCACGGGCGAGAAGGTATATCCAACTTTAAATAAATAAAAATTACACTACTATAATTTTTTTTTTTTTATTTTACCTGTGTATTAATTAACTTCGGTTAGTTGCCCATATTCTGGAATACATTTTGTTTCAATGAGAAAACAGACCCGGAAGTAGGATTCTCAAAATGGCGGTGCGCCGCACGAATAATTTGGACGGCAATTGGGGAGGAATATAACTCAAAATACTATTGGAATAGTCAACATATACGGTAGTTTTCTTGAATTTAGGTAGTGGTCGAAAGTATGGTACTTACGAAAGCTATTCCAGCCTGCTGAAACAATGACATCAAATTTTGGGTAATGCAAAGTCCCATTTCGGCGGCACTTACCGTTTCAATACTGCATCCACATGTAGTAAGTAGACTCTCAGCCATCCATATGTCCCACTATATTTATTTTAGAATCCACTGCATATCGAAAAATAGCGTAACACTTCTGGAAAACGTGCATACTTCAGTGTAGATTTTTCCGATGATCAAACATGTGCTATTATTTTTGTTTGGGATATGACGTCGAAGACCAGAAACAAAGTCTCTCTTGCCGTACCGGCCCGCACGCTTATTGTGTTACACACACGCACACACACTGTATTGCGTGTTGGGAAGAGATTACAATCATGTGACTGAATGTAAACCGAAGGTCGTTGCGATTGGCTGCAGCTGTAATCGTATTCTTTAATTCTGGGACACGGCGTACGCACAGAGAGCTTGATAAAAGCGTTCATGCATTCAACTTACGCACGACTACGCCCGACTGCGCCCTGCATTAAACGCGCTATATTGCCGTTGTCAAGGGCATTGGAACATATGCTTCCGAGGTAAGGATACGCACATACGCGGTGTTTTGGTCGTTCGTGTCCCAGAATTAATGAATATGATTATATCAAAGCACGTGATATCGCCACCATTTTGGTAAACAAGACATGTGAACCGATGTGAATAGCTGACACCGAGATTTAAAATTTCGCCGATTTCTTCGTTCGCGGTAAGGGATCGTTCATAAAAGAGTGGAAACTTTGGTAACAAGCCGTTATTAGTCCCTGTGATATCGGTAAGTGGAGCATATTTCTTGTAGAAATTTCTAAATTTTTGTTGTTTCCTGTCACCCATTGTCACACGTTAGCTTTGTGGGTTCTGTTGAATACTACTGCCCACATCTCAAAGTTGTTGACCCGAGCCTAGGGGCTACAACCAGAGATGTGGTACCATATATAGAATTTAGGATACATTTTCATGTAAAGGGTACTTTCTGTTACATAAATCTGCAGTTTAATTGTTATACTCATAGATTGGGAAGGCTATATTGAATATTCTTGGGCAAGTTTTTGGCATGTGTTGTCAGCTTCATGGGTGCAGCACGTGGTACTATGGTCACATGCATTTGACATTTTGGGGTTTGATGATGCATTCGCCCGGCCCGGTCGCATTTAACTTACAGTTATGTCGACTAGTGATGTCCGATCTACGTTTTATCGGTATCGGCCGATACCGATACTTTCGTAAACCGATCTGCCCGATACCGATCCGATACCGATATATTTTTTGAATGACCACGTGTAAGGAATTTTCCATATCATAATACACACTATACATGTAAGGAAGTCCTCTTGCTGTACTCGCTATTCAGACAAGATATTTCATGAACAAAAGCATATACCCATGATAAAAGTTTATTCTTGTAATAACCACCATATGCAGTGCCCCTAAGACTAAGAAAACTGAGTTTTAGAACAATAAAGTGAGTTATCTTAGTGAACTTAAGTGTATTACTGTGTTTGAACGCCAGATGTTTAAATATAGTACTGTTCGTGAAATTCCATTGCGTATGCGTCATCAAATCGCTCGGTAGAGGAGATTTTTTCCGATCACCGATACCGATCCGGATCCGCCTAATATCGGTAACCGGGATACCGATAAACCGATCGGATCGTACATCCTAATTTCACATTATTTCGCCGTCGGGAATTTTTTTTTAGCGATATGTCAACAGAAAAATCAGATGACGAGCGTACAGCCTATGTCCTACGATCATTATCAATCTTTTGCATAAATTCACACATTTACGAATCACCCTCATTTCTAGTATAACAACAATCACCCTAAGTCAAATCGTGTAGCACGAAGCCCGACAAGAATATCTCCAAATTCCTGCAAATATTATTTTCATCGACGAAACAGAATTTTGCAGGAGAAAATAACAAGTAAAGTAGGTTCATGATAAATACGTGCGGCCATTTAGGTTATTTTCTTATTGAATGGACTTCCGACGCAGCACTGCGTCTACAAGTCCATGAGTCTATACACTTTAACAGTGCTTGAATGCTACGGCGTTGCAATGCAATTTTGGCCTTTTTACGTCGTGCTGACGTTGAGCTGCCACCAATGTCCAACAACGCCGTAAATGTAAACAGATCTCATCTGTGGTTAAAGTAATCCTCACCACGACATAGGTAATTTGATTGCGCTGTGACCGTGTTTTAATTTTTTCCGTTAATTTACAAAATTTATCGTGCTCTAACAAACCCTTTCAAATGTAGTATTCATTTTCCTTTTTAGGCCCAATGGGCCTGGTTAACATGTTCAATAAACTAATTACACACATACCAACCTTGGACCAAATATCCATAACGGCAAAATTTTCACGCAGTTTTTCCAACATCGTTTGTGTCACGCTGGCAAGTTGATATAAATTCACATGTATAAAAATATCAAGTTGACGTAAGGTCATTTAACAGACCTCCTGTTTCTATCACAAGGGAAGTAATCCCAGTTTTCCGTGATTGCACATATCCCGAAATTCACCATGTTCATGTTAACACATCTGATAGCACTTCTTTATCGCACGTTACAAGGTTTTGACCATGATATTTTCCAAGTGTATCGGGATCTCCGCAGACCATTGATATCCTCTTGTAAAGCAATGGCTATAACCAATGGCTACTTCATCAAACTCTGCGCAGAATAAAAAATAATTCTTTCTTATCTATTAAATTACAATCATTTTTTAAATTGAAAATTAATAAAATATGAATGGCGTATTAAAATTCATTTCAACATGTTCCTGTCTTTTTATGCTGATTTTATAACACTTCCATATTTCACCATTTTGTTTGAAATTTAAACATTCGGTAATGATTTCCAAATATCAGGGGAATGTTAAATGACCTCGGGTCAATTGTTGTTAAAGCATGTTATCAACAAATACTGACTATGTCTTGAGTGAAACAATACGTTTACTTTCTTTGTTTTTTCGAAATTCGACTTTCCATAGTTCAATTTTTGAAATCTTTTGTGACGTTTGAAAGTTAACAGTTGTGTTGACGTTATTTGGTAATTAATGATAGAATAAATCAAAATTTCAGCATAATCGCTCCATCATAAATGAACAAATTGGTGTTCCCTGGACAGATCTTACGATCCCTGTTAATATGACATGTCAACCACATCTCGCAGATTAAATAGTGAAGATTTTTGAAAGAAACTATTTGGAAAGCAAGCCTCTACCAACCATTCAAACTTGCCGCCATTAAAAACAGGATCGGAGTGTTTGCCACCCCCTCCCTACCCTTGCATTTGGGATGCGAGTTGCCAAACTCGTATAATTTTTCACCTACTGCATGTCACAAAATGTGTATCGATGTGGCCATGTGTAACAAGCCTTGGGCTCTCCCATGATAATTACAGAATCTGCCGGCTCCCAATGCCAATTTTCGCTGGTAACAGATACCAAACGAACGAGTGGTCGGACCATTGAGCAAGTAATAATGTGTTTCTCGACTCCCGAGGTCAAATTCCATTGGGTTTGCAAACAATATTAAACTTTCGGAGTGTTTGTGCATTAGCTACTGTTGTTAAAAAGGTCCACCTTGTCTTAGCAACTACCCACCAAGCGAGACACATGTGGCAACGCTATCGTGACGCCATTTTGGGGAAAAGCAAAATATTTTTATGATCTTTCCTTGCTTAACTATCTCACAAACAAATGCTTTGACGAGGTTTCATTAATGTCGTAGTATCACTTTTATATCGATGATTCCTTTGGGAATCACGACAGAGTGTATTTTCGGGTTAATTTCATACTTCTTTCATGGGCTTGGCTTAACTAATACCACACAGTATGCTGTAAATTAGTAGGATTAAACGAGAACTTACACTTGTTTGAAGTTTTGATCCTTATTTTATGAAAATGGTAGTGGAGTAATAAAATGAGAATAGAACCACTGCGCAAGCTCAGATCATTTTTGAAAGCCAAGAACTAGAGTACAGACCACAACTATAGCCTCAAAATGTATCTTTCTTGTTTAGGCATATTTTGTAAAGAATGGGTTTGGAGGTGTGGGGCTTTTATTACTCCACTACCAGTTTCTTCATAAAATAAGGATCAAACTTCAAACAGGTAAGTTCTCGTTTAATCCTATTATTCCTACTATTTTATTTCGAAAATACGTGATTAAAAAATGAGAACTTTAAAGAAACTCTTGTCCCTTGTGTCCCTTATTAGAACAACAGCAACTTTAATATTAAAGTGGAAGATACCTCTTTCATGCACTGAACCAAGTTTTTCATAATAAACATTCTGTGCAAGTACAGTTGCAGCAACACATTTTCATTGCTTTCTACAAGCTTGTTATAGAATGTTTCGGAATGTTTTGCCGATGCATCCAGCTGCCCACATAATAGCTTCAACTGGAATGTCACGCTATTAGCAGCTGAAGTACAAGCAGCTTCTAGTTGAATGTGCTTTTAAATACATTAACATCCACACCCGCTGCTTTTCATGACTCTCTTTAAACACGGTAAATAGTATCTTTATACCACTACCACCGGGAGGTTTTTTGTTTTTAGCTTATTGCGCTGCTGGTCATCACAACCACTATAAGTTCTGCATTTACTTCTAAAGACAGTTTTCATAAACTATAAACACAAAACATTTCTTGTCAAATCCTATGCTTTAATTTGATTCGCATACCAGCTTTACCTGGTCTAAACTGTTTCAGCATCACCATCAGCAATCTTATACAAATCCAAACATCAGTACTACAAGGTAATATTAATCCAATCTAATGAATGCAAAAGTTTTTAGTCTTTGAGCTGAGGTTAAAGCTAATAACAAGGTCAATTTGAGAGTTAAATCTCTCAAACCCAACTCTCATTTGTGGCGATAAGCTTCATAAATAATCTAAGACAATTTTAACGTCCCACACTGCAGTATATCCCCTGGGAAAAAAGAAAGCTGGGCTGTAGGGTGGAAACCTCCTTTCATGAATCTTGCTATTAGGGGATCTGGATCCCACTGTGTGTCCCCCTGGTATAACAAGGTAAGAAGATAGGACACTTCTCTCGTGTTGAGGGCGCTATAAAAACCCCAAGTTAAATTTGTCATGTGTTCAGTAGGAATGCAACACATGCCCTATATCCGTCTTCTGCAATGGTTTGCCACACCCCTGCAACTCCAATTCACTCCATCTAGATAGGTTCCATTGTACTTCTAGAAAGTGGACTTTCTCCATGACAATTAATGATGTGCTGTGCCTCTTGGTACCCTTGCATTTCGAGGGATTGGGCCGGATAATCTGCAAACAAATTAGACGTAAAGTTTCATTTAGTGTTATGCTTGTCCCAGATACTGGCTGTGATAGCACACCCTTTGGTAAAGTATTGGGTCTCTATGAGCATGTGCACATCTTGGCAAACCAAGGCTGTGTGGCCATCGAGGCACTATTATTATGCTTCTGCTTTGTTCCATTTTCATCTTTTGAATACAGTTGGATTAGACAAATGGGGGAAAGCATAAAAATATACTTTCCCCCATCTACTGAACATGCATTGATATCCTCCGCATCAGACTGGCTTCCCATGATGTAGCCTTGTAACTGTTTATTCAAAAACCGGGATGCGAAAGGTCTATGTCTGGTGTTGATCAAATATGTTCACATCTTTTATGGAAACCCTCTTTATCCAACATCCATTCTGCGCTATTCACACATCAAATTTTCTGGATTTCCTATCTGCAATGATGTTTTCAACACCAGGTAGGTATGACGCTGAACCAGAATATTTCTCATAATGCACCCACTGCCATATTTCATTTCAC
>JAMKCH010012226.1:0-41068 GCA_023653785.1 Ophioderma brevispina
CTGAAATATAACACATTTAATGTGCAATAAAGTTTCACCCAATAGTTAACCCTCTCCATGAAACGCGACCATTTATTATATTTAATGACGAATAAAAATTGACACTTTCCTGCATAGAAATTTAACAAGTGAAAAAGATCGTGTTTTTAAAACAAAAGTAGCAAAATATACATACCAGCAATGTTTACATTAAAAGAGCAGATTGCCTTGTTCTCACTCTTATCGGTCGCCTCGCACATCACTTTCGTTTGTCCTATCGTAAAGTTAGTCCCTGACATTGGATTGCACAATACAATAGGGAATTCCCCAGAGTTATCAGTGAACGAGGGATTTTCCCATACAACCATTGCTGTGGGCAACCCAGGGTCAGTTTCTAGTGATCGATTGGTTGGGCAGAATTGCAGCTCAGGTGGTTCATTATCTGTAAAGGAAGAGAGGCCTTAGACATATTTGCTGAAAAATTATTGGACATTTTAAAAATCAATATTAAAAATAAATATTTATTAATCTTTCCCTGGAGTTGGCCAGCGCACGTAAGTGTTGAATATAATAATACTGAAGTAGTCACTGTACCAAATACTAAAGATGGTAACAACGGTCATTATAATATTTGCTATAAATGCTAGCAATTACTCGGGAAATTACTCTGGCAAAATATACATACCAACAATGTTGATATTAAAAGAGCAGATTGCCTTGTTCTCACTCTTATCGGTGGCTTCGCACATCACTTTCGTTTCTCCCATCGCAAAGTTGGTCCCTGATATTGGACTACACACTACAATAGGGAATTCCCCAGAGTTATCAGTGAACAAGGGATTTTCCCATACAACCATTGCTGTGGACACCCCAGGGTCAGTTTCTAGTGATCGATTGGTTGGGCAGAATTTCAGCTCAGGTGGTTCATTATCTGTAAAGGAAAGACATAATTGCTGAAAGATTATTGGACATTTTAAAAAAGCAATATTCGAAATATTTGTATATTTGGGCTAACATTTTGAGCCTTAAAGGACGACAATCTAAATATAAAACAATACATACATCTTTTCTTTAATAACATATTTGTTCCTTATACCTTAGGACTACAAAATATTGCGACCGCTTAATGAGGAAGGCGAGGAAAGCTGATGATAATCAGAGCTAATCAGGTCAAAAATAAATAACACCTCTTAACGAATTGAACATAATAGGCCTAAACGTATGCCATCTAGTATGACGCATCTTGTGAAATAAAGATATAATAGAAATAAAGCAAAACGAAATCAATTAATAAGCTTATTTTACTTCTGACTAATAGTTGCTGGTTATTTTAATGGCAGTGACAAAACAATCATACCTACAATGTTGACATTAAAAGAGCACTTTCCCTCTTTCTCACTCTTATCAGTGGCTTCGTGCACAAATATCGTGTGTCTAATCCTGCTAATAGTAAAGTTAGTCTCCCAGAAGAGATCGGCAAATTGCTTGCAGCTCTTCAAAAGTCCTATACAACCGATTGCTTTCCACATTGTCAGCAGCAGAGAGAAACTTACACCTTTTATTAGGCTGCTGTGCAGCACTAATTGGGGGCATGTACAAACAGGCCTGGCCCCATTGGCCCCTGTGGAAACCAATGACCTAAAATTAAAAGAGTGGTTAGTGCAGTAATCCTGCTCATGTCCAGGTGGTACTTAAAGCATGTAGCTCGAGAACCCCACTATGAACATTGCAATTACTAGCTTTTTACTCTTATACCTACTGTCACGTGTCACTTGATCACATGGTCCTGTAGATGTGACAAAATTTAGGTGGATAATCACAAGATACACTCTAGGAGAAAACATACAGGTTTCCATTTGTCAGCAAGCCCAAAAACTTCAGTCTGCCAAGGCAGAGTGAATTCAGGGTTTAATTTAATCATTAATCAATTGTCTAGTAGTTTAGTAGAGTAGCTTTGAAATGTGACCTCTGGGAAACAGGCTGTCATTTTGTAATGGGGATAAAAGACACTATCATAGATTCACCCATCGTGTCACCGCGGGAGACTGTTTTGGACATCGGCGATTTACTAGGGAGAGGGAGGGCGAATTGTGGCTCGATTCCTGCCTCTGAACGAAGTAAGATATCTCGCCTTTCATGTATACAGGAAGGAGTACAAGATTTTTTGTTCCCTCGGATCAACACAGGCGCTCAAGCCTCAAAGCAGTAACGTTCAACTACCTGTACATGCTTACTATTAAAGCAAATACGATTAGTCAGAATGGTTGAGAGTTAATGTTGTAGCGATATGCGTTTACGTTTGACTTGAATGATTTCTTTAAGCACATAATTGATTTTCTGTGCTAGTGGACAACCGGTTTCAATATATTTAGCGTGGAATTTTATTTTGATCAATGCACATCCATCATTCAATGCCAGGTTACCTTCGGAAAAGTAACTAGAGGTGACACGATGGATGAATCTACTATAGGAAAAAAAGCCCCCAAAATATGGTGGGACCAAAAAATATCACAAGCAGTTATATCTGATTTCAGGCCAAGTGCGACAAAGGTTTATGTTTGTACATGCTCACAATTGGTTACTTGAGTTTATTCTTACAGTGCTTGTTGGTTTAATATTTCACCAAGGATTATAACAAAAATATCACACAATTGGCTGTGATATATGTACATGCTTACCGGTCTATAGTTTAAATTTTAAACGCGCATGTTGCGGTGTTATCATTCTCATCCGTGGCATAGCCTAAAAACCTTGTCTGTCCAATGGTAAAATTGGTCCCTGAAATTGGGTTGCACACAACAGCTGGAGTCTCTCCAGTGTTATCAGTTGCCGAGGGGTTTCCATTTAACGATAGCTTTAGGTTTTTTCCAGGTTCAGCTCCTAGTTCTTGAGAGATCGGACAAAATTTCAATTCCGGCTGTCGGCTCGAAAGGTTAGGTTATGTCCGAAACCATGAATGTTCAAAGATAAAAACCATGTAATTTTTATTTGTAATGTTGCCATGCTAATATGTTGATTGAAAGATTTAGGACAGAGAGAGACAATATGTTTAAGCGTGGCGTGCTATACGTATAGGTCACAGTCGAAAAGAGTAGGGTGTACCCTGGTGTCACAATTCCGGCCTGTAAATTGACCCAATGGAAATAAGATTCCTGTAGAGGCTTTCTTGGGTTACCCAGGACATTCTCGAATTACCAAATCACATTAAAAACCTTCTACTGTATCGAACTTTACAGAAAGAACTACAATAACAAGCAATAAAATACTATAAAGTAAGGTTCCTATATAAAATTCTTAGCAATTAAACAAAAGTGGCAAAATATACATACAACAATGTTGACATTAAAAGAACATATGCTTTGTTCTCACTCTTCGGTGGGCTCGCACATCACTCCGTTTGACCCATCGCAAAATTAGTACCCACTTTGGATTGCAAAATTAAAGTAGGAAATTCCCCAGAGGTATCAGGGAATGCGGGATGTTCCCATACAAAACCATTGCTGTGGATAACCCAGGGTCAGTTTCTAGTGATCGGATGTGGACAAAAATTCAGCTCAGGTGGTTCATTATCTTAAAGGAAGCTTGACATTAGAACAATTGCGAAAATATTATTGACATTTTACTATTTAAAAAAAGTCACACATCTCGTCGTCAATCATCTATTTGTTCAGAGATTATATTGTGAAAGAGGTTAGTGAAAAGGCGGGCCAAAGCTGTAATAAGGTATCAAAATAAATAACAAATCTAAATGAAATGGTACAAAAGACTATCGTTAACATATATTATGAGGCATCTTGTGAAATAAAAGATAATTAAAGATATGATTTTGCAAGAAGTTAAAACCCAAAATCAACAATAGATTGTTTTGACCTTACTAACAACAGATCGGGTTGATAGTAATGGCAAGACAAAACATTCATACCTAGAATTGTTGACATTGAAGGAACACATTGACTTGTTCTCACTATGAGTTACCATATAAGGTCATCTAACAAGGACGCAGTTCAGGGGGTTGTACTTGTTCATTACATTGACGTGAACTGACCTTATGTGATATGGGTATCATATATCATACCCAAAGACCAAGGGGTGAATTTTCTAAATACACCGGCGAATGGAAGGTACTAAACTGTGCCAAGGGAAATGAGATTTACTAGAAGCATATAACCCCGCAGCCGCAAGTGGCTGTCACCTGCTATTAAAACTAAAACGGGGATCCGTCTGCTCCATTACAGTCAATGGTAGGGTCTTTAGCCCGGCTTTCAGTTTGTTAGACTTAGGGACCATCTTTTTCCATTTCATGCGGGGACAAGTGAAATAATTAAGTATTAAAGAACAATATAAGATGTTGAATCTAAAAGGAAATTTATTATTGGAATAACAGCCAAATTTTGGAAAAAATAAAGATTTGATGACGGTACGGCATTTGATTGGTTTATATTTGCTTAGGGGGACCCATTCAGGTTAAAAATGAGCGTCGTCGTCGTAGTATCCCTACATGGAAAAAAAAACAACCGATTATCGTCATCGTACGTCGGTTTTTGGATCAGTAGGGAAAAGGTAATTTGTACTGTTAGACATAATAAACCGTTGTCTTTTGGAAAAAATAATAAGCACCTATGGGCAGAGGGCCATATGTACAGACCTTGATTGAACATAGTCGGATTTATATATTATCGGTCGCCCCGAAGAGCAAACTGATAACTGATACATGACACGTGACCTGGTAACCCTGACCACGTGACACCAAAATCATGACATCTCGTTACCGTTTATAACTACATACGGCAAAGCAGCAAGCATTCTGTATCTCCGTTGTGACACAGCGCGTAATCGATCAAGATGTGCGACTATACTGTAGTAAAGATAGTTTCAAGGCATTTGAAGGCGTAGTAAAGACCACCGTTCGAAACTAACACCTATAGATGATATCTATCGCTCTTCTCTACCGAATCTGCTTGATAGCTCAGCGGTTTAGAGCGTCCGTTGCATGTAATACGCAGGTCCCCGGTTCGAATTCGGCCAAGCGCACATGGGGTTTTTTTCAAAACTATCGTGCGCTGGCCATCTCCAGGGAAAGATAATAAATATATATATTTCAATGCAGTTCAAGTCATAGGTGGTACTTTTCAATGGACGTACTTGCCAGCATCGGGGTAAGCTATTATCTTAATGTGTTTCAAACATGTTCAAAATTCAAATCAATGCAAAATAATGCTCCTTAGAGATAGCCATGAAACAGTAATAGTACCAGTGTCATGCACGCATGAATTGAAACATTTTTAACCTTGCATGCAATAGCATTGGGTTCCGAATCGAATTTGACACATTCAACTTGGTTACATCCAGATTTCAGGTGATGATTTCAGCTGTGCTTTTAATTTGGTGTTGTATTGAATGTACACAAACTCCAGAAACTTCCCCGCAAAAGTAATCTCTATCAAACATTAATACCCTTGAACATAAGCGCCATGGCTGCAGAGCTATGTGCTTGTAGCCATGCGCACGATACACTCTAATATCAAAAACAGCCCTATTATAATTCATATACACCACAAAACCATTGCACTCCTGGGGATTTTTAATGGTGGAATGGCAAAACAATGACCAAAAACATTCTACCTCCAATGTTGACATTTAAAGAGCACATCGACTTGTTCTCACTCTTATCAGTGGCTAGGCGGATAATCCTGCTAATCGTAAGGTTGGTCTCCAAGAAAGCGACACAACATTTGCTTTCCATATTGTCACGCAGCATAGAGAACCTCACCTATATTTAGGCTGCTGTGCAGCACTAATTGGCCCTTTTATTTTACTCTTACAGTACTTGTTGCCTATAATATTTTGCTATAACTTGTCATAGCATACCTCCTGTGCCTATTAATCACCTATGCATTTATAACACAAACGTGGCAAAATTATACATACCAACAATGGTGACATTAAAAGAGCAGATTGCCTTATTCTCACTCCTATCAGTGGCCTCGCACATCACTTCCGTTTGCCCCATTTCAAAGGTAGTCCCCGACATTGGATTGCACACTACAACAGGAAATTCCCCAGAGTTATCAGTGAACGAGGGATTTTCCCATACAACCATTGCTGTGGGTAACCCAGGGTCAGTTTCTAGTGATCGATTGGTTGGGCAGAACTTCAGCTCAGGTGGTTCATTATCTGTAAAGGAAAATGGTTCATAATTATAATACCTCTTATTGAATTGGATATAATAGGCCTAGTCGTATACCATATACCATGCAGCATCTTGTGAAAGAAAGATATATTAAAAGATAACGCTTCTTAGAAAATCGTTATCATTTTCTTGTGAAATAAAGATATATTAAAAGATAACGATTTTCGAAGCAGCAAAACGAACTCAATTAATAAGATTGTTAAAGGAAGCTTAACGAAATCAATAAAAATATTGGTGACATTAACAGTGTACATTGCACTCTTACTTTTATCGGTGACGTCGCACACAAATGTTGTGTGGACGTGCCCCTTAAATAGTTCATTGTACAATAGAGCAGGAATTGTCAGTGGTTACGAGGTTTTCCCGTACAACCACTGCTGTGGGTAACCCGTGTAAAGAAACTGCGAGAACCCATAACAGAGTATACTTAAATGTGAACTTGTAAGATGTAGACGAAATTATTGGGTACAGTGCTGAAACAAATGATGCATGTAGCACTGAATGGAGAACACAATAGACAGATAGCCGACGGGACTCATACGATGCTCTAATTCATGAGACTTGGTTTACTTTCTTGAACAGCTCTGGCGCGGCGTGCACTCAGGATAACTCAAATACCCTGCAATTGAAAATAATTTGTAAATACCCCTTGTGTTGCCAAAATCTGTACTTTTCATCTCAAGATCTTTAAGGAAGAATCAACTAACACGCCGTCAATAATCAATTATGGATGCATTTATTCAGGCTGAACTTCATTCATTTTGAATAAACACAAAAGAGATTCAATGCGTTGTTGCTGTGCCCTTGGCGTTTTGAAAAGTGTTATTTTTGTTGATCGACTTGTGTGTGTTTCGGGCTTTCTCTCACGGCCATGTCTTGCTCGATTTGGATTTATTTTTGTGTCAGCTTAGACCGGTAATAATGATGCAATGGTCTGAAGTACGGTACCGACTTCCCACACAGAGAAAACGTTGTTTAAAAGTTTCCGTTAAACAACTTGTTTAAACTTTTAAACAACTGTTTAAACTTTTAAATAAACGCGTTTTTGCAGTGCATTATGGGATTGTATTCAAGTTGCCTTTCGTATGGCTAAATGTCGCGGGCATTTAACAGAAACATTAAACATTGTCCTTTTGTTTGGACTTGTGACTCGTATCAACTCTTGACACAAGGCAGTTTTTTTTTCATTTTTAGCCCTCTTTGAATGTTGGCTTATGGTTCTTGAAAAAAATAGCTCTCTTAGATATTTTACATTCAAACGAAATTAATAAGCTAGTCCTTTACTTTTCATCTAGACAGAATGGTATAAATATAAAAGCGCTGAATAAAAACAATAGACACGGTTAAATATACATACCACTCTCACAAATTGCTCCAATGAAACCATCCGCACATGCGCAAAAGAATCCACCAATCTTGTCATAACAGGTGCCGTCGTTTTGGCACGGATTGGAATTACATTCGTCGAAGTCTAAAAACCAAGTAAATGTTATTTGAGTATTATTAAACAAAGGTTTACAACATGGGCGGGGATGGCTTGATATACCCTCACTTTTTTGGCATGGGACTGGTCATGTATTTAAACCCCAAGTTTTTCATAATTGTTATGAAAAATACACTTTAAAACTCTTGAAATCTTAGGGTGTTGAAGGGGTACATCGCCCTCCCCCTAAATTTTGGGCAAAATCCAACCTTTTTTACCCTTTTCTTTCATCTCCACGATTTTTCAAAAAACATTTCCGCACTGGCTTTTTTACAAAATTGTTGCATTGGCAAAATAGGCCAGAAAAATTTAGTATACATTTAAAGTATTAATTTCGCCTAACGATCTGAATTGTTCAGAAATGTAAATTTTCGACATAATTATTGAGGGCGTTGTTTTTTTACACCCTGAAGAAAATAACTGATTGTGGCTTTAAGTATAAATGTTTTAAAACTTACCACACACTCCTTTTCGTTCAAGAAGGATGTTCAATTTTTCAGGTGTCCAATTCTTTCTTTGCGTAAGAAGCATGTGATCCTCGGTAAACCAAAGCTTCCGTTTATCCTCTTCGACAAAACAAGCTCGATTTCCCTTCATGATAGGGGCCTTTACGATTTGGCAATAACAACGTTCCCAATAGGGCAGTGACCACTGGATATCTCCCGTAGGACTTTTATGCTTCTTGAGTACACAAACATGGCTTTCCACTTTTGCAAGCAAGTTGACTGTATGAAGATGCATAAAAACAATAATAAGAAAGCAAATTAACAAACAAACATCGAGACTGTGTCATTATAAGGCAAATAGTCACACAGACTCGCTGGTTATTAGCAAATAGAATAAAGGGAATATTGTTACAATATGATCATTAGCGGATGCTAATGTGGTACATCAAAAATTATGTTTCCCTTCACAACCTTGTTTTAAGATCACAAAGATGTAGTGAATAAAGAAGTCGGGCGTACGTCCAATCTGCACCAGAGATACGACATTTAATAAGGAACAAATGCAATGTCGTCAAGCGATCATGAAGGTCATGAAATACCCCCAACTGCATGCACAAATTGAGGCGTAGCCCACCTTAAGCAATATGATACCAAAGGCTACACCATAATTTTGAAAAAAAAAATACTCAAATGTTACAAATAACTATCCTGTTATTTTTTTTATTATGTTTGGTGTTTGATGCACAGTTAAAGGGCCAAAGGTTAGAAAATTGTGAAACTTTGAAATACTATAATAAATAGAATGGTGACCCTTATCTGTGATGTATGGTTATTGGGTCACAGATGATTAAATTGGAAACATATTCAAACTGCTTCAAAACAACATATATTGAAATATATTGAAGGAAAATGGACAAATAATCTTTTTCTTCTAATCCCTGTCTTTAAAATAGAGCAGTGGCGTAACAGGCGGGGGGCAGGGGGCAGGTTGCCCCCCTGACGAATTTGGCCGGGAAAAAAATTGCAAAAATCATGCTAAATCAGCGGTTTTTTAGCCCTCTGACCGGGAAAAATTGGCCTTTTGACCCCCCTGAGAGGGAAAATTTCCCCAAACTGGGAAATTTGCCCCCTCAGAGCGGGTAGGCCCGATACGCCACTGAAATAGAGTATCGCCTCATTCACTAGATACGGCATCAGGAGAAACACACATGTTCCTATGCGTCTTCTTAATATGTCTTAATTAAAAAAAGTGATATAAAAGAATACTTGGTAAACGTTGGTAGATATGATAGACGGATACATTGACGCGCATCACGATAAAACCTGAATTTATATCGCTGTAGAAACTCAGAAATGACCGTATTTTATTTATTGTTCTCTTTGTTTTGTCATTCAATATTGATTAAAAATAATAAATGCATTTTAAAAATTGGCAACACACAGAAAAAAAATCGATGATATAAGTTTGTTTGACTTAAAACGGTATGATGTAAAACTGAAGCTCAACTCACCTTTGATTACAAATAAAATGAGCTTTGTAACCACGTTCATTGTATTCAACACCGACAGAAGTCAACTACAGCGATCTGACAGAACCTTTAAAAGCACAAGACGAAAAACGTTAGCTCCAAAATAAACACATCCGTATTTCTCATTTATGTGCGGTTTAAAAAGATTATGGCGTTAAAATCTTTAAAAAAATCCGAACGGGCCATTTTAACACGGAAAACGCCTGTCTTGTTAGTAGGCATGAAACCAATAACTTTGATATCTTTAACAGTTTACGAAAAAAGATGCGCTATATTTCCTAATTCTGGTAGATACGAAATAACATACCGTATGAACAAATGATCAAACCTCTTTGCAGAAAACATTTGAAAAAAAAAGCAATGATAGAATGCTACAGAAACGTGACCGAACGCAACAGAAATGCTTTGTTCAAATGGATCGCAGTATATTTTATAAATGCCTTCCTTACTTTAACCACGCCCCTTTTAAGCAATAGAGACATGCGACGTGTCTGATTGCAACAGTGATGCCTTGTTACTAAGGGTTGCAGTATAAATATTGAAGCCCAATCAAAAGATCTGAAGTACGTGTGTCTCCTCCCAAAGACTACATCAAGTGTGACCACATAAACCAATAATGAACAAAACCCTCATCTGTCATCTGCAATATGTTCATACTTCGCTTTGAACGCACATATTTCCCATCATACCTGTCGTCATGGCTGGTAACTTTCTACGCATATTTTAAAGTAGATAATTATTGAGTGGACGGCATATATTGAGCTATATACCAATGGAAAGCTTATGACTTAAGGATTCCAAAAATATCTTTTCCAAACAAAAAATAACCGTGTAATTTAGCCGCTATAAACCAAAAAACTAACCATATATATTTCGTTGCGATTTTACGCCCAAAGCCCAAAAATACGCCCAAGCTTTCCTTCTCTGACCATGACAAATTCGGTGACGTAGGCGATTGAACGAGTCTTGTTGCGCAATGCATCTGTCAATGTAAACAAATCCCGAAAACACTGAAACTAGAAGTTTACTTTGAGTAATGAAGTATGATATGACTTTCCCTCAAATTTTCGTCAACGTAAATCTTGGCTCGTCGCCCTATTAAGCATGCCTGGGCTTGAATGTCACACCTGTCAATTGTCGACCCTTTGCATATATAATTATTGTGCTAACATTTTTGCAAGGGCGGGAAGCAATTTTTCTATAAAAATGTCCTCGCCGCTCTCGTGTGTGCATGTGTTGTTTTCGCTCATATGTTTTTTCATCAGTACTACTATTTTATGATTTGTCACGATTCGGACGAACCTGGTTAAAAAAAATAAGAACTGCAAACTGTAATTGTAAACACGGGGAATCCCCGGATGGCGTAATTAGGAAATCTATTAGAAAACATCAACGTCTTGAGAAATCAAATTACGTTGTGATTTGTTCTGAGAAGTACACTGCGATTATTATACAAATAATGCTAGTGAAACATGAATTTTGTCAAGCAATGCTTTTCTCATAGAAACAGAATGGAATTTGTCACAGTAAGTTTCGGAGGCCTAGATTAAATTCTTGTGGTGTCTATGCACGTGCACGCAGCTGTTATGATAATTAGGTGTTTGCCTAATTATGACTATAGTAAAGTGTTTCAAGTGGAGCTGAGTGGAATGTTGCTCGGAATAAAGAACAAAATAATGTTGATATTGGGGTTCAAGGTATACAAATACGATACCAGTTTCATCCCGACGGATTTGGCATGATGCGATCAAGCCGCGAAATAATAAAATATTGTTATTCATGGCTTAAGTTTTATGTCGTGATAAGGCCGGTTCTTAGTACGGAAACGGTGAAAACAAATATATAAACCATATATTGATATAATCATGGACGTAATAGAGAGAAGGACCAACAACTCGAAACCAACCAATTACCTAATTCGATTACCCAATCATCTCGACAAAAGCTAGGCATTCGATGTGTATTCATGTGCATACACCGAGGTCGTTTGTGACCTATATCTCTTTGCCGCGGTCGATGCAGTGACTATATATGTGGAAAAGCTGTCCACAAAACTTTGTAATTTGACCGGATGTTGATCTTGGTTTGGTAAGTTGTTGACACCAAATAGAGGAGAATTTTTTCAGAAAATACCGAAAACCTCATCAAAATCCGTCATTCCTTTGTGGAGTTACGACTGTAGAAAAAAAACTTGCATTTTGGGTTATTTTGTGACCCGTAATTGTTAAAAATCTTGTGAAAATAATATGAAAATGTTCCGATCACTTCCGACTCTTGAGAAACGGTGTTATGAAAGTTCAATGTACCTTGTAACAATGTATAACTTCTGAACTGGTGCCCAAGCGCGCCCAACACGTGTAATTGTACCTCGAAAATCCACCAAATTGTAATATTTTAACTTCCGGTTATGTTGAATTTGTTTACCGTTGTGGCTGTTTGATAGCCGATAGCATGTCGAACTGATTCCAATGTCAGTTTCATCTGAAATATGAGTGTGATAAGTCATACTTTATACCTAATTAAATTTATAAATTATAAATTAATTAACCCTCGTCTTCCGAAGGGGGGGGGGTTGTTACCGCTCTCTTCTATTCTTTTCGCCCCACTAAAACCCCATTTTCCGGTGTCAAATGAGTTAATGTAATTGCCAATTGACATTTATGTTCCGTTTCATGCCCCGCATCAAAAAACATTACCGGGGTATAGCAAAGGTAAAGGGTGATCCCAAAGTGATGAAGGGTGTGGCAATCATCCCCCCCGCATTTCGGGAGGGAAATACCAACACGCCTTGTACGACACAGGAATATCACAGACATTTGATTTTAGTTGCCATAGACAGCAGGTCATCCTCTTTCCTTGGATACCAAAATGAGTACCAACATACTAACATTATTTCATAATGACGACATAATTGTCTCTACATGATGGAAAATGTTTAAGTGTTACAATATTATTTATGAGACACTAAATTTGCAAAATATCAATGTTTCTTCCTATATGCAGTATTTTCATAGTGTATTACCTTATGACGTCATAGTGACGTCATCATTGGTTTCTACATATTTTGATACAATGGAAAGAAGAAACTCTAAGCTATACTGTAGGTACCAAATTTATAGGAATTGGATATTCAATGAAGAACATTCAAGGGGGTGGTACCCCATTCCGGTGTGTTTTTACAAAAAAATTGCTCAGGTAGACAAGGGTTAATAAGCAATAGTTTAAATGATGAAATGGCATGCAATTGGGACGTTTTCCATTAAATTCAGAATAAAATTTTTCCTGATCTTTCTATTTCCTCTTTCCAATATTGCAATTTACATCATTCAAATTTGAGGCGGGCTGAACTTTCCCAGTAGAGCGATGGCCAGTCAATCCCTCCTGTTGAGGGGTGAGGTGGGATTATCGCATCTACCTTAGCCGGTAACTGGGATAATGGTGGTTGGGAGTTATTAACAAAAGGCGGCAAACGTGATAGGGTCTTTGGGCTAGTGAAGTGTGTGTGGGGGACTTCTCTCCAGTCCATGATATAATCAGAATTATCATATTAAACTTGAGTGGAAGCTCACTGGTATTCAAGCGAGAGTTGGAGGAGCACGCTTGTGTCTTCGGTGGTTTGCAAGCAATATTGCTTAAGCACGGCTTCATGTCAGTATCTATAAAATGCCCGACTTGAACCGCCTTCTATGGTGCTGAGTGGGATAGAGCCATCAAATCTAACAGATACTTCAACAGGGACCAGGAGGTTAGGAGAGAAGGAACGGACATCTTTCTTAATTTGCATACGCAACGCTCGCGATTAACTCCCAATTATATCACTTGGAAACTCATTGCAAAAGGCATAGACAAAAGGCCGATTTCGGCGGGAGTCGTTACGCTTTCATGTCCATGATCATCGCCGACAGAAGCTGGGCACGCTCAGTTGACACAAGATATGACTGTGCGCAGAAAGGTATACCCCCGATGCGCAGTGTTTGTTTACATGTGGAGACGAAAAACAAGAGATTGAGTCGATTACAGCGAAAATTCTGAGTATTCAGTCCAAAAAATCGAAGATAGAGTACAATGATTTTAGTTTTTGAAAACTTGGAAAACTTGTTTTGAAACGGCCCCCGGGGTTATTCCCGTCGCGTATTCTTAAAGGATGATATTTGGAGACGAAATCTAACTTTCATTGGGAAGACAAATGCCGTATTAAACAATGACACCAACCTTGACAGTGCCCGGCCCGGAGTTTGCCCGTTTTCTCCAATTGTCCCAAAAGTTGCTCATATTTACCACAGCATTGTAATGTTAGGTAAGCGGATAATGGTAAAAATTGTGCCATTTTGTTATTAAAAGCATAAATTTGGCAGAGAGGTAGAGCATTAAATTTGGAAACCACTTGGATATGAAACCACCTGCAACAGTTCAAGTTCAATGTCACCTAGAGGTCACAAAAGGGCAATTGAACGGTAAAAACTACATTAAAAAACCTGCAGAATAAGGTGAATAAACCTTAACACATTCATAAAATTCTCATGGATCTATTTGTGACATAATTTCGACTTAATCAAAGACGGTCTTTTCATTTTTAAGGGGACACGAGATTTTAGAGGATACAAATCTTGTCTACTTTGCGCTTTGTGAGGAGAATATCAACGAGGACATTCGGAGGTTTATTGAACAAAGAAAGAAAAAAACACACTAAGTTTTGAACTCACCTGCAGTTCTGATTCGGACCCATAAACAAGAATACTCGGATATCTGTATGCACAACACGAAGAAAATACAAAAGGCATATATTACATGAAGATGGCTTTTACGGCTTATGTCCCTTCCAGGTTTGATTTAATATATTGTTAAAAGTGTTTTTAAAAAAAATGGGAGGGGGCATATTGTGCTGGAAATGTCCTCTTATCTCTTAAGCTTTAATACAGTAAAACCATAAACCATGAACATAATTGAAGAGATACAGGGAAATAGCTCACCGGGGATACATTTCGGTGAAATTGTTTGAAAATGCACAAGTCATATCACAGTTTAATCACCAAAAGCTCAAAATGGAACAAACCGGATTTATATATTTATACTTTGACACTTGTCACATTTAAAGGGAGAAAAAATAATAGTGATTTGTACATTAGTAGAGTGGGGCAGGATGAATTACATACTTTGGGTCCATGAAGGGGGGTCGGTGGGTAAGCAGTTCCAAATAGGCCAGGTAGGGTTTTGTAGAACACAACACAGCGGTTATGCATTTTAAGGAATCTTGCAATTTGATGAGCAGTGAGAAGCACTCAATTGAGTCCAATGGGCTGAGGTAGGGGAGAAGGAGAAAGCTCTATTAAATAATTTGTTCCATTTTGACTGCAAATCTTTAATAGTGCTTCATAAAATTTCACCCACATCATGAGAAAACAAACAGTGTATAGCGGTTAACTGTTGTGTTTATAAACTGTAACAAAATTTTTGTCATGGCAAACATGTGTTCAAGACCACGAGACTGACCAATCGGGAGAGTCACTTTAAGTATAGTAATTCCTCGAGTATCACGTGAAGTAGTTTCAGTTGTCTTTCGCTGGGCCCCCAATCATAGAGATAGGAATTTTTGTAGAGTGTGGTCCCTGTTGGAATTAGGCTAGATTTGTTCCCAAAATTTGGATCGAATATAAAATAAAAATGAGTTTTGTTGTGTGAACGCGTTATCAAATAAACCAAACCACTACTTTAGAACATTTTTTATTTTCAGAAACAGTGGTGGGGCTAGGGGAAAGCAAGTAGGTAAGGGCCTGTGGTTGGACCCCCCTCCAAAAAAGTGTGAAATCTTAATCTTGATTCTCCATTCTACGACCGCCTGATGGCGATTTTTTTTTGCCTGAACTTTATGGAAATTCCCCGCCCCCTAAGTTAAATTTGCCCCTCGGTACCCCCCAAAAAACCAGTACTGGTGTGGGATTGTTTCATCTAAAAATGGTGAGTTTGACTTTTATGGGTGCTTTACTTCCCCCAAAAAATCTTGCTCAAGTAAGTTCATATGCGAACCCCCTTTCCTCCCGACAGTTATTCGCTCTGTGAAATTGTTGGGCCCGCCCACAGCCCCCCCCGCCCACCAAGATGTGATTGAAAAACACCAAATTTGCCCACAAAAATAAATTGATATAGGGCCAGTCCTAGCACTAGGCATACTTGTGAATATTGGGGCTCCATTGATAAAGACAGTTATTCATCTGATCATTTCCTAAAAAAACAGAATACTATGAAATAGATTTTGATTAGGCCTACCGTAACATTGCAAATAACAACCTACTACGAGATCAAGTTATGCTGCAGGCAGGTTGCATCCAAATTGCATCGGATGTTGTCATGACACTGCTGTGGTAAATTGGCGATGGGAATCCATTTTAACAATACTTTGTACAGGGATCTGTGCTTAAAACATTGTATTTTCTATGAAGTTAGTGAAAATCGGATATCGCCAAGAGTCTCATATTTCACCAAAAAGGTGGGCCCAATTCGGGCACAAAATTGAAAAACGGGCAACTTCGGACACTGAAGTTTGATGCCATTGTTTAGATACGGCATTTTCTCCCCAATTCAACTTAGATTTTGTCTCCAATCTACTTTAAGAAATACGGCGCTACACAACATTCAACTTTTTAAAAGCCGAAACGCAAAGTACGAGTTAAACTGAATCAATTTAATCATCTTAGGAACATGCTATCTCGCTTCTAATAAATGACCACAAATGATCCGAAATGATCTTGTTTTACCTTTATGATGATTGACTGTGACGTGGTTCCATGTCTAAAAATAATCAATACTCAGTATTTAATTGTAACATTTATGGCCAGTTTCATGCTTTTATAAAGAAATGCAACAATTGTTACAATATATGTCGCTATCTGCTTAACTATGTCATCGATGCAATGTTGATGCACATGCTATCAGCAGCCAATATCGGTCTCGTGTTGTATTGTTCCAGTACACAATAGTTTTACGACTGTTTTACGAGGGGCGGCGAGGAGATCATCGGTCAAAGGGATTGGAGAGCTTTCTCCTTCTCTCCTCCCCAGGAAAACAGAAAATTATCGGTATCTGTATTGCTCATAAATTCTAATTTAGTTGAGCAAATTTTAGAGAAAATAATGGTAGGTCTTCCAAAGCGCAGCAGCGATCTGTGCAAGGTGAATGGGGTTTTGTTTATTTGCATAGACGATTACACAATCAGTGATGTCACCACCTCACAGCGCAAAAGTCACTAATATTGACTTTCGCTGTGAAGTGTTGTTGCTAGAAAGACGATTTTAATTTTGGCTCCTGTAAACAAATTCGGGAGGAGCAAAATATTGACCAGTGGCATATAAAAATCGCGATAAAGCTTCCATTGGTATATAGCTTAAGATGCTGCCGTCATTTAATGATCAATGAGGTCTACTTTAACAAATGGTTATTACGGTTATTGATGGTGAAAGTGAATGAACGGATAATGGTGTGTTTCCTGCAACACCTAGCTTGATGTATGAGTTTACCTGGATGTATGTGAAGTTTTGGTTACTAGGCATGGACTTTATATCGATTTACAGGCGGTGCACCTGAATGGAGAGGTGGGATATGAGGATGATTGATTGACTGATGCTTGATTGAATTAATCCATGAGCAAGTTTCTGTACGGGCCTTAAAAATTCGAGTTTGTTGTGTTGCACCCACCTGGTGATTAACAGTGCGTAGACAGGATTGTGTGATGAGGGGGCACAGCTTTGTGAATGTACCGACAAACAATTTTTACCGGCTCGCTACGCTCGCCGGTTGACCAAATTTTTTACCGTCGTCTCGAAAATCGAAAAGCGGGGGGGGGGGGGGGGGTGGTGAGGGGGTGGTGAACATGGGGGTGGTGAACATCATCGCCCACCTCAAGATAGGAGCAGTGGTTGTAGTATGTAGTGTACGAATAGGACTGAACAATTAAGCAGTAACCAATTATTATGAAGGTCTCTGTATTTAGTATCATGCACACACAACACTTCAAAAAACAGCTTTTAGACAAATGTACCGACGGAGCAATGAAGCATTATGACAGACAAAACATCGCGGTGGGGCACGTGCCCCCCTTCCCCCCTCTGGCTACGCCACTGGTGAAATTTCCAATATCACCTTGAAGGGGTGTCCCCCTGACTAGGATTAATTATGTTTCCGCCCAGAAACGTGCATATTAGCGCGTACTACCTAGTTTCAAAATGGCTGCCAATGTTTTACTGAAAAAATGCTATCGGTTTTCATTATACCAGGAACTTTATCCAAGGACTAACGAAATTAAGCTTCCGTCCGGAAGCGGGCTTTCAGGGGTGGAAACATACCCTAATTCTAGTCAGGCGGACATCCCTCAAGGTGATGTATGGGAAAACTAATCACTAATTGGGCGCAACGAACGCGAAAATCTGATGATGGCCAGCTTATGGAGTAAAGGGGACGAAAGCTTGATTGAAGTCGATAACGCGCCATTTTCTTTAAATGCAAAAAGGTTGCGAACTATTTAGGTAATCAAAATCAACAAAGCATTTTCACCAAAATACAGGCGAGACGAATTGGCGAAAACACGGACATGAAATCATTCGCCCCATATCATCCTGATCTCCAAAATCAAAGACTATACTGCTAAAAACAACAAAGACGTAAAAAAAGTAATCCATAATCCTAATGGGGGGATTCCGACGTCTTGGACCTCAGTGATACTCGAAAGTTGTGTTAATTTTATACTAATGAAAGACCATATATTTTCCTCATCGTCGTCTAAATTTTAGCCAAAATACATTTATTTACAAAGATATGAATGAAACAAACAATGATGTTTTTATGGTTAACCAACAAATATTAGTCAGTAATACATAGGGCGTTGTGGTACGCCTTCAGGGCCGTAAACCGGGGTCATTTGTCAGAGGGGCAAATTTACCCGGTTGGAGGTGGCTTAGAGGCAGATTTCTGGGGTTGAGCAGGGCATTTGAGCCTAGATTTTTCAAGCTTTTTCTTGCTGGTCAAAAGCTCTCGGGTGGCAACCTGAACCGGCACCGGCCGATTACGGTTGCCTTGCAGAAGTTTTTGAGGCTATCTGGAAGCAGATCAGATACTACTGTGGGTGTGGGAAACAGCACACTAGACAATGGAAACCTCTTGGTCTGCTCACTGATGGAGCAGCAACAATGCACAAACAAGGACCTGTGGAGGAATTCAGTGAAGCAGCCAGACGTTGTACCCATCTTGGCTGGATCATATTTGAAAACAACAGTGTTTGGACACCCCGATAAGAAGAAGACCTTGCCCTAAACCAACCCAGCCTGCTTTCCACCAAACTTTGATGTGAATGGTGTGAGTGCTAGGCTCTTGTATAAAGTAGAGAAAACGGTCGTTTAATCGTAACAGTACTTTAAAATGTACCGCAAGCGACTGGAAAAAAGGAAACGGAAACATTGTAGTTGGAATGGGAGAATCTTGGCACAAGGAATATATCTTGAGGATAGGCCTACTCTACTAGTCCCGCTGTTTACCGTTAGCGGGGTCAGTGACTTCAGCCTTGTAATGCGGTTGTCGCAGCATTAAATCGCGAGCGTTGTTTCAAGCGCTTGGCGTCGTATGCGCGAGCATTGAAAGGCGGTATTAAACGTACGCGAAAACATCTGTCCTGAACGCGGTTAACGTGACTGATTCGAGGAAGGTGGAACGGACTATAGCTGTTGTAAAATCACCACGTCACCAATGCCCCTTTAATAGCAAATTTGAATTAAAAAATACAGTGGAATATTTTCTATTAAAGCTGTGTTTACTCATAAACTGTCTCGACCATTTCCTCAAAAATTGATAATGGTAGAAAAATTGGACAGGAAGTATTCGCGTGTGGCAACGCTCATGCTTTATTTTACACCGAGTTTCAAAATAGCACAAACAATAAACTTTTCGTAATAATAGGCTTGTCAATCCACGGTTCATTTGGAAGAAGGTCCAAAATTAGCCTATAGTAATTCAACCCATCGTGTACTTTTTCCGAAGGTTTTCCATGTAGACAATGATGAATATTTACTTAAGTCTTTCCTGGAGATGGCCAGCGGACGAAAGTGTTGAAAAATCCCATGTGCGCTTGGCCTTCTTCGAACCGGCAACCTCCGTATTACTATACTTTGATTACCACCAAATAGGCGGGCCTCATAACAGTGAGAGCTGATATGGAATAATGTAGGCGCAAGGCAATTAGTACATGGGGAAATGTAATGGATGTTTTGTTTTAGTTTTTTCATATACAATTTTGACACGTACCAATGTTTTTTCCAATACAGAATTTCATGGAGAATCTGAAAATCATGGGTGTAAAAATGTGTTCTTGGGTGTTTTATAAGGGGGAAAATTTGTACAGGGGTAAACAATAATAGTGTTTTAAAAATTGTTTTAAAATTTGTACCAGTGTTTTTCGGCTGCTCATAAGGTTTCTAAAAAGGCATAGTTTGCCATATTTACGACCTATTGTTTTAGTACAATAGGCTCAAGAAAGTTCAAGGTCATTATTTATAGAATGGTCCGATTTTGTTGAAACTGGTTTTAAATCGCTCATTGGGTCATACTAAATAAGCAAATGTGTATAGATCTTCTGTTTCACCTTTCAAAGTGAGACTTTTAGAGATATAACTAGTGGTCTCCCATAGACCCTGTGGACCACGGCCATATTTGCCCTCTTAATTATTATCAAAACGTCATTGACATCCCGACCTTTATATTTTCGGCTTCTGTACAGTAAGGCGAACAATTTGGCGCCATTTTAGAGCAAACTGATGAATCTGAAATTTTACCCCCAGTGTGACCTTGAACCCGTTTTACCTTGTAACTCTTGTACTATAACAATCAGGTAGGTCAAACTATACCTTTCTGTAATCCTTGAAATGTACTGAACATGATGGTTTACTTTAAAACACATTTTGCCCCCTTTTATATTTTTCCCCCCTGTATAACCAGTGTAAACCTCCCCTCCCCCTAGAATTCATACAAGAACACATTTTAAAAAATGACACCCATGATTTCTGGAATCCTCATACAATTTTGATTTAGAAAAACCTTGGTTGCAAGATTGTATATGAAATTTTCACAAAAATGCAGTTCCACAAGAGTAAATACAAGAGACGCAGAGGGTAAATTATGCGTGGCGCGCGATTCTGTGCAAACGCTCCAGTGTATTTGGTTTCTTTTACGCGCGGAACGATAACAACCGAATAATTCCCGCCTATTTTGTGGTAATCAAAGTATAGCGTCATGAGCACTGCGCTCTTACCAATTGAGCTAACAAGCCAGGATTAGGGGAGGAGCAAAGCAATGGATATCCGAAATGTGTCCATCGCTTTCCTAGCGGATAGCATTAGAAAGGTATATTTTTTTTTTATACATATACAATTTCTATTTGTTTTGATTTTTTTAAAAGTCCTTAGTTCTCCAGGTAGACAAGGGTGAATGTTTATTAATCTTTCCCTGGAAATGGCCAGCGCACGCAAGTGTTGAAAAATCCCATGTGCGTTTCGCCGGACTCAAACCGGCAACCTCCGCCTTTCTAGCACGGCGTTCTTACCAATTAAGCTAACAAGCCAGTGTTGGGAGAGGAGCGATATGTATTGGCTTGAAGGTATTGGCTTGAATGAGAGGATATGCAGAAATACATCTGGTCTGGCACTCTCTGGACGAAGAGGTTTTAGAAAAAAAAAAGGAAAATGAGGGGCCAAGTCCAATTTAAAATGGGAAAATAGTAAAAACCGGAACTTCTTGGGCCATATTTTGTGTTAGAACTCATTTTAATGATACAAAATCAGCACGATATCAAGATAACAAAGTCTGAGTGTCTTTCTACTGAGTAATTGCAGTACTAATTTTACACCCACCCCATAGGAATATTTTAGACTAGAAGTCACAGTTTCAGATAGACCCTCCCTTGGGTCCACGGTGATGAAAATGCTAAACGATTGAAATTACACAATTACAACCCATATCCGTGCGAGCTTCTCCCGAATTGTGTAATTCCAGGAGCCCTGTGTATTCGCGTTCTGTAGAAAAGTTGGTTGGTATAATAATAGAGGGCGCGGTATTAGGACCGGTGTAGAAGTAATTATAGTCCGGCGTACTCATAGTCCGGGAACAATGGTGAACAATAGGGCAATCGATTCAGTTGAGTCTTCACGCAACATTAGTTTCACGCTTTATTCCGTTATCGTCTATGGAACCCCCGGACTATGGCTCCCGCCGAACTATATCTGCTTTCACACCGGCATGTCCAGGGGTGGCAAGCTGAAAAGTCTTTAAATTTTTAGTTTAGCATTATCTCTTAACCAAGTGCACTCAAAAACCCAGAGACAGAGCAGAGATTGAGGGACAGTCTAAGTTTCAGAGGGATCACAAATCTTCACGCTTAAGTAGCTCGAAAAATCCGTGGTCAAGTTATGGATTCTTGTTGCTGAATCGGATGCAGAGGTCTAACAAAGCAAGGTAATGCATAGTTTAAGTAACTGAGTTGCTTCGTTAGTTAATGAGAAATTTACGTTTTAATTAGGGCCATTTTGTACATAAACCAATGATGGTGTACAACCTGTAAGGTCCCCACAAGCTAATTAATATCAGGGCGTTGACACTTAGCGCCTGTCGTCTTTTGCTCCTTTACCCCACAATATGGCTATGGGAAAATACGAAAGTTCGCGCAAACCAACGAACTTCATGGTCCCTGTCATGGTATAGAGTTACGTGTACGTCGATTGTAACCATGACAATGACGAACTTCGCATTGCAAGACTCTGCTATATATAGCGCCCTCATCTTAGTTTCAGGGGTTGGTACACTGAATGTTTCACAATGTTAATTTTTTTTTTTCAAATGCACCTATTTCAGTTATTTCAAGGTCAATTTAGCATGTTTTAGTGTCAAAATTTAGCGTCTTTAATGTTCTTTTAGATTTAATTTTTCTATTTTTTCTGAATCATAGGTTATAATTATGCAACAGCCCTTTGAGTCACAATTCGGGGTCCGTTCCATTGAAATCCCCTGGAAAAAGTGCCGTTCCGCTACTATTTGTTTTTGTAAAATAACTTATTCAACGTATTCCTTTATGATAGCATTCAGAATTCACAGCTTGTCATATCACCCCATTTTACCGTTTTTAAGTCAAAATAGTCTTCAAGATTATCGCCTATGTATTTTACCCACGATTTTTGGACTTTTTGGTGGGCTGTGTCCCCACCCCTTAAAATCTAACCGAGTCGTAATAGCGCCCCTGTAAACCAAGTCCAGGGATCACCGTTCGTCCACACAAGTGGCATCTCCTGATTTTAATCCCCTTGTTAATGTGTCCGTCAACAAAGAAACTGGCTCAAAAATAACCTATAGAGAGAAAAAAAGAAAGGTTTTCTTTTTTTAATTAATATTCATAGCAAAAAAGAAAAAGATATTCTACCAACCCATCCAATAGCAACTGTAATTTACTTATATAGAGATATACTTTCTATGGTGTTCAAAAATGTGTAAGGTCCCCACAAGTGTGTGTGTGTGTATGTATGTGGTGTGTGTGTATCCGTGTGTGTTTGTATGTATACTGAGATATGTTACAACATTACCGGCAACTTTCATTTTATCGAGACTTGATTACTACAACTCCCTCCTGTATGGTATTAATGAGAAACATGTAGATTTCTTCAAGTTCAAATAAACCTGCTCGCTGAAGCACCCAGTCACCTCATACCTGTCGTCTGCTCATTCTTTCTACTGGTAACTGTCATTTAAAGATACGTTTCAAAAAGACTGCTTCCAGGTACCTTTTTAACCACTGTCTGGTGGCAAGTGTTTAACTGGCCAAAATTGACATAATAATCATTAAAATCGTTAAACATTTCCAATAAATTCGAGCAATACATACACACCTACATACATGGTATAAAATCATATACTTTTACGAACTTCGTGCTTTCCTTGGCATAAATCAGTAGTCCGAGTTACGGACCATGTTACCATGTTAATATTATACCGTATATCATATATAATTGGTTTTCATCGGTTTCAGACAGTTTGTTCCTGCTGAATTTGAATCCATGGATGCCAACCAAAACCCTTGGCATTTTCAAAACTCAAAAACTTCAAAATGGCCACCAAACGCTAAACTCTCTGTTAATGATCAAAAGTTTTGTAATGGTTTTGGCTTGTCCAGTCAAAACACCCATTCTGACCAATAAAATCGAGTTCCAACTATTCAATATTGTCGCAAATAAAACAATGCCTGATATTTTATTTTATAATTTTGACCGAGATAGGTACTTGGTATCTGTTATTAATGCTTTAGCAAACATACGCTTATTGAGACCATTATGAATAGCTGTCAATAAATTGAATATCATCTAATCATAACCATCAAGATGGCGTCAAAATGCAAAAATTCATTACTGCATAAAACCCAGAGCTGTAATGTTTTGTGCCGGATCACTATAAGCTTCATTCAGAACAGTTTTAATATCATAACATATCAAGATGATTGCTATCTGCAAGCTGGCATCCTAGATGGGCACCCAATATGGCTGTAAATGTTAGTCAGTAAAGGGCAGTAAATTCCATTCACGCTGTACGCTAAATATATATTTCTTGTGGCTTTAATTAGATTATCACTTCCAAAATTCCCAGTAAGGCTATCTTAATTGTCATTAGTCGGTATTCATCAAATATCCCATTGATGCCAAAGGCACGCCTAAAACCTACCAAAACAACACATACCCCTAGACTATTAGTGATCGGATCTTCGCCGCTAGTAAGTACCATTTCCAGCCAATTGGATACCCATCTTGGATGGCTTCTTTCATGTATCGATTACTCTGATCACCTATGACAGTAACTGATCAGACTGACTTACAATGATAAATACACAACCGTTGCTTAATTAGGTTTAGATAAAGTTATAATTAAGCCATCTTAAGAGTCGGAAGCCATCTTGGATGCTAAAATGAAAGAACTTCTCCTCACATTTTTGAAAATATTTCTTATGGTTTTTAATTTCTTGCTGTCCAAACACCAAGATAGATCCAAATAACCAACTGCAATCACAAGTATATCACTATCAGACATTCTTTATTGTAGTGGGCCGCCGTATTGAATTCATTGATCACATGGTTCCAGACCATTATGTTAAATTGGTCAAAAATTAATGTTTTCCAACGAGACAGGCTTAAAATTACAACTTATTACAACACAGATGATTGTTTTGTGTTTTGGTGGCCATTTTGGATTTTGCGTTTTTCCTACAAAAATGCTCAACGAATGCGCCATCAGATCAGATAAAAACTGTTAGAAAACCCTTGAAAAACATTATATATCAATACAACAAGGTTGATATTATTAGTTATGAATCTGTAGCCTGAAGTACAGGGATACAATCGTCATTTGAACTCGTCGCGGCAAAATAACCTAACCTAAGAAACCTGCAACCCGGTCCTGACGAAATAATCAATCCCAATGTCGCCACTAGGGTATTGCTGTATGTGAGAGAATGAGCATACCAATACGTTTCGTAAGCATTCTCTTATTATATGACCTTTTTCGAAATGTCGCCATCTGGCCATTTTTCCGCTTTGACGTGCAATTTCATACTTCGTACAATTCTGTCATCTGTGCACAAAGTGGCAAACTAAATCATTCAACACCTGGAATTTAAATATCAAAATCCTTTTTATGATCTCATTTGTTGCAGTCACTGGTTCCCATTTTTTGTGTTCGAGGGCGTGTTTTTTTTTTTTTGGGGGCGGGGGTAAAGTATGCCGGGAAAAATTTTATATCTCAAATGCACCCGGGTCGCTCCATTTCCAGGTTTCTGGGCCGTTCTTGGACGACATGGTATGAGGTAGAGATTACAAATTCGGGACTACAACTCTCTAATTTATTTACTCTATTGACGAAAAAACGTTTACATTGCATTTTGCATCCCTATTGTAACAAGATGGGAGAAGCACAAACAGACACTGAACGAAATGTGGTGGAATTTAGGCATCAAGCCTGTCCTCTAAAATTACAATCAGAGATTTTTTAGACATAAAATTAAGGATTAAATTCGCTTTAAGAGTATGAACCATGCTTTTTAATACTTTTCAATTTTGTTATGACGTCTCGTATGCGTCAAAGGTCAGAATACCTTCAACACAAATATATGAGCCTTGCGACATGATCTAATTTTTATATAATAAAATTGTTTTAAATGATTTTAATCAGATTGGGTCAAGAAGTTGGTACGGTATGTCCAAAAAAATAATTACAATAACAACTTTACATGATTTATAAATTATAGATACTTATTGTCCAAAAGAATGTCCACAAGAAGCGTTGCAGTTCAGCGATGATATGTCCTCACGGCGAAGACTCCAAAATGACAGCGCATAAGTTCACATAAAACTCCTCAGGTAATATATTCCAAGGGAATCTTCTCAGTCGTGAAGGTAATTTTGTCCAGCAGTTCAAGACGACGGGGTTAAATAAGTTCCTCGACGACACCAATATTCCACAGTATATAAATCCAAGATAATCACCACGATTTCTATCTGTCCACAATTTGGAATCCTATTTTGATTCCCAGCAAATTTGGCTTCAAAGACATGAGTAGAATAATTACAGCGATTTCGGCTCACATGGAATTATAAATCCTGGCACTATGGTCCTTTACAAGTCTGCTACTCATTGCAGATTAGAACTAGCTATACCGTCTAGCTACTTGTTACTAGTGAATGCTGGCAGAGAGAGAGTCCTTACTCAAATCTCCATTATATATTGACTTCACAAATTTCCCAAGTCTTAAAATAGATATTACCACAGCATCATGCATAAACATAACCTTGCACTAGCTGACCAATTGGAATTCACATAAATTACATCATCCGAATTACAGCACTTCACATATATAACTCTATGGGGGAATCCTCCAGATCACGCAATGTTTTGATCTTAAAGCATAAACAAGTTGACTCAGTTTCTAAGTTTACATCTTGGGAAATTCCCACTTCCCCTATTGTGCAATATATCTTACAGGTGCACCTTGTACAAACAACACTAGAGGGGAATTCCCTGCTCTCATTTTTTTTGTCATAAACAAAGTACTTTTCCCATGAGAAATCTTCTCTCAAATAAAATTGAGAAAATAATATTTTAATCAAAATTTTGAGGGTAATATAACAATTTCATCTCATTTGCTTTTGACAATCTTGAGATTCTCAAATTTGATATAAGGTTTGTTATAGTCATCTTCTCATTACAGAAATTTCAGAATGTTACCATTTACGAGAAACATTACAGAATGTTACGAGTTTTAACTTTGCTGTTGGATGATGTGAAGTACAGCCTCTTCCTATCTTTACCGGATGTTGCGCGGGCCCTTGTTGTATAAGATGAGGCAAGTGGTGATTTTTTTCATGCAGAATGCCCCATTTGCATTTCAGATTTCAACAGCAACTTCTTCAAGCTCACTTATGATATCATGCAAATGTAATCCCTCCATAGATTTCGAAATCCTTTTGAAAGCAGTTTTGCATTTGCATAAAATTGATGTTTGGGCACATGAAACGCATAAGAGAAAGTGGCAAAAAATGGATTTTGACCTCTGCAGTAAACGTACATCCTTGATGGCCTACAAACCAAGGGATGGAACAAAAACAGTAAAGCTGGGTTTTTTAGGCGATTATGTGTTTTATTAAAGTTCCTTTGGTATATATCAAAACATTACGTGTTCAGAATGAATCAATTTACAAGATACATTTGTAAGAGGAACCAGCTAACACATTTCAACCCCTGTTATTACCGCAGAGTAAAACGTTTTAAAATTACTTTAATTTTTTGTTTTTTTTAATATTATTTCAATAAAAGTTATAATTTTGAAAATCTGAATTAATACAAGCGTTATTATATGTAGTTTAAGATTTAATTTAAATACAAAAAAGCGTCTACATGTATTTGTAAATCTGATATCGTCTATTTGATTACAAACATGAAGGCCTAAAAGGATCACCAAGACAATTCAATGGGGAAGAATATCTATTCTCATTCCACTGTGAACTTAATGTCGGGATTTAGGCCCACAAGTAAGTCCAAAAATAGTCTGAATATTGTCTTCAATGCATTTACTTACCCCGTTTCGACATGGATTCAGAACACAGTTTAGGGGACAGCTTCACGGACTGATGCATGTAGGCTTGACAAAAGTCCTTCCAAGGCTAGACGCGCGGGAGATTAACTTGCAATAAACAGGTCTTGTGATTTGCCCCGCCAGTCAGGACCATCAAGCGGATAAAAAAACAACAAAACAAAAGAACCTTTTTTATAATTTAAGGTCCACCTGGAAGCCTTACAGGATGACCTTTGTCCTCTTTGACTTGACGTCTTCAAGAAACACGTCCGCGAAGCTTTCTCCCGCGACCATGCTTTTGAGCATTGCCGCAACCGGATAAACACACTTGAACAATATTAAGTCCATTTAGACATACTTGGGTGAAATCGTAAACACGTTTTTGTAGTCTAGTATAAGGGTAACTTACAGAAACGGAAGACTTCTAGGCTATATCCTTAACGTTTCTTAAATGGCTTCAAAATCCCCCCCCGACAAAAAATCACGGAGCGGTCCCCTGCCATGTTTAGTGGGAAATTGTCCTAGATGTGACACAAAAATACCCCTACCTCACTTTAGCGGGTGCAACTGGTCCGATTTTTCCTGTAGGGAACTTTATCGGGATTACCGTTTGTGTCGAGATACGCCAAGGGTTGACATGAGTAATGAAGCTTAAAAATGTGTGGAAGTAGCAAAAGGTTCCACCGTAACTTACGGTGTGAGAATGTCCAAAGATATATTATCTATATTTATATATATATATATATAATATATATATATAAATATCTCTCTCTCTCTCTATATATATAATATATATATATAATAGATATATATACTCAATCTGCAGACAGTACCGTTTCGAACTTTGTGTTCTCATCATGCAGCACCAGAGCTAAATGCAATCCACAAATGAAGTGAATCAATGACCCGTTAAGCCACTGACCATTCCATCACCCGCCGCACCTTGTTTATGAATACTATATACTTCTCGTGTTAGATTATCTATTGTTTTCAGCGTGCATTATTTTCACGAATGCACTGGGCTCTGTCAGATAATGCACGTGTCATCATATAATGCACGGGTCATCAGATAATGCACGCGGGTCAACACAAGTCACAACTCCTATTAGCTACTGGAAATACCGTCAATCATTTGATATCGACTTACTGCTCAATATCAAGTAACATGCCTGCATCGTATATATACCCTCTACGAACTTAGTATTACAATCTATGGTGTCAGTCTAACTTCAATTAATTGTGTTGAAAAAAATATTGTTTCTCGTTTAAAGTATTAGGTGAATTCACGTGCGCAGACCATTCAAATAATGTGATTTGTACTGTTTCTTTTCCGAAACGCGTATGATCTTAATTAACGACGTTTTGACATTAACTATTGATCTTAAATATAAATGCTTATGTTATAATTTGGTCAATTAGAAAGCCTTTCAGAAAGTTTAGCTGCTATACTGAACTTCCCAACCTCTTTGCCTGACGTCAGCGCGAGACTTTATGGGCGCACCAGTAACCGCACGCGCTGGCTTAAAGCGACGGCCCGTTTTTCCACTCGCGCACAAGATGGCATACCTTGAGCGTGCGTACAGCGGCGTCAATTTTATGACATCACTGCACTGAGTAGAGAAATGGACATATATGTTGCTATATAATATAGGCCCATGAGAATTAAGTGACTTCAAGAAACCCAAATCAAAATTCCACATAAAATTGTTTTTCAATGCAAGAACCAGTTCATGTTTTGGTACATACATGTCCTGCGTTGGTCTTTAACTCTAATACATGGCATTTGAATGGTAGAATAAAAATTCATATGCATTTATATCCAAATCTTCACTGATGGTTTTGTTTTGAAAAAGTAAGGGCAGTGCGAAAATCTATCTTTCTTACATTTTCATTGTACCGTTTCATCACTAATGGTTTGGTTTTTGAAACTGCCAGGGAGGTGCGCGAATATTAGCCCACTCTAGCGTCCTAGAGAGTCTGATTTTTCTCCTCACTTCCAGATCATTTTCAAACAAACTAATGCACACAAGAATTGGCGTAAGGTCTTTTGGCACTATTTATAGAGTATAACTTTGGACATGTTGAGTGTAGAAGTGTTTTTAATTTATTCCTTACAAAACTACCTCAAATTTAATAAATTCCGTTAATTTACTGTTTAATGTAATGATTTGATGCTTTGTTTTTCTCAAAGTATATGCGGATAAGGACCACGCCTCAGTTCACTCGACAGGATAATTGCACTTGACCGTAGTGTCATTGCCGGGCAGCACGCGAGCCTCCGCTCTCGTGCTGCTGCACTGACCCATACGGTCGCGTGCGCTTATCCTTCGAATGGCACTAGGCTAGTCCTTATCCTTATCAGAGTGCTCAAACTCATGAGTGAGCTAGGCCAATGCTAATAGTTTTACGTCTTGATAAAAACCCTCAAGGCACATAAACCTGTACAGTTTTTTGTATAAAGCAAAAGAGTGACTCACTACACATGCTGCAACTATTAGGGCACAGCAACAACACACACACACACACACACACACACACACACACCACACACACACACATATATATATAGATATATATTATATTATATATATATATATATATATATCTATGATATAGATCTCATAGTAAACAGTATTATTTACCGGTGACTATCTTGGAATTAAGAGTGCCAATCCTATTACAGCAGAGGCGTAAATAATACAAATTATAGACCTCTGGAAGGCAACCGTTACTCTGAAGTTCACGGGCATACCCTCACTTACGATCACATGGCATCCGATCTTCAAGTGATGGTATCGTGAAACTCAGAGAAACGTTTGCCTTTCCAGATGTCTCTACTTTGTAATTTATAATATATATATATATACTATAGATATCGATATATATATATAGATATATATATATATATTATATATATTATTTTACTTTTCTTCGTAATTCTGCGTTTTCGTTTGTTTATCATAGCCGCGCTATGGCCTCTCCTAAATATTTTTATTATACTAGTCCCTGGTAGCGTAATGTGGGCACATGTGGTGAAGTGGATCAGCGCTTGCCCCATAAGCAAACGGTTGTTTGGGTTCGAGCCCGCTGTCGACAATGTGTTGTTCACTTCACTTGGGCAAAGCCTTGACCTCGCTTGCCTCTCTCCACCCAGTATAAATGGGTACCGGCATACGCTGAGAAATGCAAAACAAGAGCTCGTGTGCAATGAGTGTCTACCCCCCCCCCCACAGCAACATTATAAGAGGGAGTGTGGCCCCAACCCCAATGTACACCATCTCTCTTAAACAGGATAGGATCAGATGGTGGAAGAATTGAAATGATTCTTGATCACATGAGCATTTTCCCTGGACAGAATTACCGCTGTGGTTTCTCGATTTACCCAATGCGATTATTTGGGGAGCTGGCCGGCGTGCGATGGTTAGCTCGATGTATGTTTGCTGATACGGGAAAGCGCTGATCCCGATCGGCTGCATCCTTGAAATGATTCTAATGTTTTATGGTATGGTTGGGCCACAGTGATCAGCGACAACCATTTGTGAAAGCGCTTAGAGGCCAATAGCATAAGGCGGCTATTAAATCTCTGCTATTATTATTATTATTATTATTATTTCCTAATTGTGTACAGATACGATAGCAATGGCTGTTTAGCTTATGACACACTTCCCTCCCCGTACCTGGTTTATGTCCCCCATAATAGAATAGCCTAGGCAGAATATCAGACCATTATAACTTTGGTATTTGGAACTGCTAATTTCTGTCAATTTTGTCTTAATAAATTCTAGTGGCACATCCCATCATCCACATAAAGATCATTTGTCCTAATATGAATAATTAGAGTGGTTGGAAATAGTTTTCCTGTGTTAGATAACGAGAAATTCGGTTAGAAAGACCGGGTACATGAGCCCCCACTTAGCTCTTACTTCCCTTCAACCGCTCCCAGGGCCTCTCAATTGGGTGTTCTCAGTGGCGTGCCATTTAACAATGGTGTCGCCAACCACCCACGTTCGAGGGTTATCTGAAAGCACAAGAAAAAATAAAACAAATTGGGGGAAAATAATAAACAAAGAAAAGAGATATCATGAAACGTGTTATTAAGAATGGGAAAGAACTCAACAGAAATTTATGCAGCTGTTAGCCAAAACTGAAAATGGGTGCCATTTTTAACATACAAAAAGGGAATCTTGGAAACTAGCTTAGGGTTCCTTTTATAAGACAATACGGCATTAGAATGCCAACGACCATTCTCATTAATTATGCAATTGAGCCGCTGAGTAGCCTGCCCTATCCTTACACACTATGTGCCGAGAATCTAGCTGGATCGAGACCTAAGCATGCAATACTTTTCTTAAGATAGAGTTGATTGAGCAGATGTCAATGGCGAACCATCAAAAGAACAAAGAGAGGTCATTTTACATAAGAACGAATTGCCAATTACGCTTTGAGGGTGGCCACTGGACATAATTCTTTATATCTCGCGCTATTGAAGATGTAATATGTCATGGCCACCTTTTTGATTGGCTTTTGAAGCGTACTTGAGCAATACCAGGGTAGAATTATGCGCAGACCCGCAAAAGGTTATATCGTCCAGAGCTAAAGCTTTAAACAAATCCCCTAACTTCGATGACACTGCAAACTCGCCAACTATCAGAAAGCCATAGAAAGCCAACAACAAGGCAGTCCTAAACAGAATGCACTCGTAGGAAGAAGCGCACAAAGCCGGCAGCGCACGAAGCAAAGGAATTAAAATGTCCATGGTTATAGGAGCACGACCATCACAGCACTTACTACTACGCCTGAAACCTTCCTTCAGCTTTGAAATCAAGAAATTTGCAGTTGGATCGGGCAAAAAATAAGTTTTCTGAACAAAAGAGCTGTAGCAGGAGCGTAACGATTTAGGGACAAATGGGCAATGAAGGCAGCCACTTGGTTAACTGAGGCTGGCCATACAGAATTGTAACCTAGACGCACACAAAATTTTGAAAAACAGTCAATACCATTCTGATACGATACCCAAGTATTGTTTGCAAATGATTTAATAAAAAGCCTTTGCACCTCAACTTCTATAGATGCCAAAGAAAATCCGGTACCGGAAGACCCTCGGGCCCCGCCCCTGGTGCAGCTTCTCGAAACCTGTCTACCTGAAAACGAGATAAGGCATCGGCAATTACATTATTCTGACCGGCTATATGTCTAGCGCAAAAGGAAATATTGAATTTGAGGCATTGGAGCACAAAAAAAAAAAATCTATGGACATCAGTGCAGACGATAGCGTACTTGTACGCTAACGTACAAGTACGTACATACGTCACAAAATTATAAAGAAATACAAAAGAATTTTACAAAATCCTCTCAGAATTCTCAGTTTTGAGATGAGAAAGGATGCAAATTTCAGAACTGATGCCAAACAACATTATTAACAAATTCTATGTGTCAAAATTTGATTTCATGTGTCGAAATTTAATTATCGAAAAAAATGTCACTGATGACGTCATACAAATTTTCTTAATTAATTAATATCTTTTATTTGAAAAAAAAAATCAAAAATCCGCATATAAATTTTGCTGATAAGCTTTAAAACTCTATGAAGTGAAGATTACGACTTCAGAACTGTAAACATAAACTGTCCCGGGGTGAAATGTTAAAACCTTATGTATTTCTTTAAAAAGTTGCATTGCATTGTGGGAAATTATGACGTATGTACGTACTTGTACGTATACGTACTTGCCACATTTTGATGTTTGCTTATTAACAATTGAAACAACAGCCTCGTTATCAGTCATTAAAATAATTTTCTCTACCTGCAAACGTCTCCCCCGCAACCACAAATTCCATTTGTGCACGTATTTGCAACCAAAATAGTTGCACCCTGAGCCATTGTAGGCAAAGCACACTTGTTCTTTTGGAGTTGAAGCATTGCTTGATGCACTGGGAGCAAAACGCTTTCTGCCACGAAAAGACCCATATGAGCCTGGCAACCTTGGACCTCCTCTTTGGCTTTGCATGGAAGGAACTGAATAAAATGGAACTGTCAAAAATAATGACCACAATTCATTATCAATTGCATCCCAGGAATTTGATGGATGCGCATGTTGACGCATACGAAATTGCAAGTCATAGTCGCGCCAACCCCATCCTAGAAGCCGCAGTGCCGCAGTGCGAATGATATGAGGGTGGGCCGATAAATAAACTGCAGCATAATAGTCGGGTCCACAGCCAGGCGCAACAGGGAAATGGTGTTCATTTTCTGTTTGACAGTGTGTCTATACTGATTTTTTTAGCTGAAAACGATGGCACCGGCAGATTTTTTGAAAAATGTGCACAAAGTGGTCCCCGGGGGTGGAGAGGGGAAACAAGTTAACTTTGGTATACGTTGACCAAATTTGGTGTTTTTGGTGTCTATTTATGGGTATTCGGACATGACAAAATGATTAAAACAGCTTTTCAAATCCAGAATAGTTGCCTTATGCCCCAAATTCAAAATAGCTGTCTAAAAAGTGAGTTTTGGAGCATTAGATGTATGATGACCAATTTGGGAGATTTTTGGTTTCCAGTTATAAATTGTTGTCATCGCGAGATGGTTAAGTCAACTTACAAAATCCCAAATGGCTGCCATATGCCAAAATATCCAATTCCTAAAATAGCTGCCGTATGTCAGATTGTCAAACTTGCCCTTAAAATGTAATTTCTTCAAGCTTGGGTGTGCGTTGACAATTTTCGTACTTTGGTGTCATCTGTTAGATCATTTAGCGTCACAAGGTGATGATTTGTCAAATAAGAAATAGCTGCTACTTGTCATTTTTTAAAATAGCCATTAGAAAGAAATTTTCAAGTCGTTTGATATAAATAATTGTGGTATTTTGTGTTTACATCTATATTCCTAACGTCCCTAGAGAAAATTCTGGCAGTCACCGCAAAAAGCAAATAGCGTCACAGGGTGATGCTTTTGCAAATAAAAAATAGCTGCTACTTGTCATTTTTTTTAAAATAGCCATTAAGAAGAGATTTTCAATTCATTTAATCTAAATTGACCAATTGTGGTATTTTGTGTTTATATCCCTAACGTGCCTAGAGGAAAATCCGACAATCACCGCAAAAAACGAGGTAGCGGTGGGGGAGAAGTAGAGAACCTCCTGCCAGTGAAGCCAATCTCTACACATTGTTTTTCCATAATATCAATTCTCAAGTACTCCCATATCATGACTAGAGGTCAGCGCAGACCTTTTCTAATGTCTGCCTTTACTATAGATTAACTGAATGTGGAGGGTTTTTAATGCAAAAAGTAACATTGCTGACAGGTGTAACAAACTCCAATGCGATCCAGAGGAACTGATAGTCATCGCCCAACCACACCAGGAATGGTCCTTACAATCGAGAGACCACACCGACAGTACGGAAGTGCTATATATGTGAAAAAAAGGCCACCGTTGTAAAGCAACCTAAATGCCTGCTGACAATAACATTGAAGTCCTCACCATTGAGCTCAGCTCTGTCATAGTTACATCAGTCTAGAAACCTCCATCAGTAGATTTTCAAGCACCCTCAATGAATCACGAGAATTCCACCAAACCTCATGTCTTCATTGGAGATTCAACAAACTTTTTAGTACCCAATGGGGGCTACAATTAGCCAACAAAGACGGACAAGCTGTCAGAGAATGGATAGACAATCAACATCTACGTTTCCTTCAAGACCCTAAGCTGCCGCATCATTTCATAGTGCTGATAAAAAACATCGCTAAACTGTTGTAGCAAGATTGTTCTGGATCCTGTCCCAACATCGACCAATCGGTATTAAAGTCAACAAGTGCCGTTTAAGCGGCGCTTTAACTATAGGAAAGCAGACTGGCAGGATTCACTGATGACCTTGACATAACGTGGAAGAGAATAATTGCTCCCAAAACATGAAACTATGACAACATTTCCCAATTAGTGAACAAGACTGCCGGAGATCCATACACAGGGGCCGTAGGGACAGAATACACACCAGGCCATTTCAAGGAATGCGCACACTAGGGACTAAGAGAAGAGAATTCAAGAGTTATACCACCATGTTAAAGCTGCTCCTTTTCTCGATATACAACTGCTAAAGGAGAGAAATGGTCGAGAGGATTTCACAGGTAAAGGTTCAAAAACCTGCACCGAAAAGCTTCGAACATAAAAAATAGACCGTAAGATGTATTAGTGGCGACCCTGGGTTCACTTGCTCCTTCAACATGGACGAACTGCAAACCGGAATTGCTTACTTTAACCAGGAAAAGCAGTAGGCTTGACAACTAGCACTTGCGCAGCAGAAAACTTCGGCCCAGTAGCGAAGACGTGGCCTTATCGAGCTCTACAATTGCGGCCTTATTTCCCACAGGTTCCAGAAAGATCTGGAGGAAAGCAATGTTATGGCACTCCTATAAAGCCTGGGAATGATCCATCTAATCGCAAGAGCTATAGACCTATATCAATCCTCAGCCATGCCTACAAGCTCTGGAACGTATTACGGTCAACGGGCCATCGGAACCTGTTATAGACGAACACCTCATACCAGAAACAAGGCAGATTTCCGGCCAGGAAATCAACAACATTTCAAGTACTCAACCGAACTGAACACATCGAGGATGTTTCGAGATGGGTTTAGCAACCGGGTTCGTGTTCGTTGATCTATCAACAGTGTATGACACGTTAATCACACAGGCTTACAAGACACCCTCTTGAATGAAAGTCATCCAACGATTAATTACAACCGGATGTTCTTTTTCAGTAGGAGTTAGAGCCGATGCGTTAGCTCACGAATGGAATACCTTCCTGTTCAATCTTATTACCAAACACCACCTAGGAGTGCGGGAACCTGTTCGTTTTTTAGCAGACGATCTTGGAATTAGCGCCACAAGAGGCATACTTCACAGTTATCGAAAGAGAGGAGGACTCCAAAGCTGTGGATGGAACTCACTCCGTATATGAGGAAAAAAAACCTACGTGCAATTCCATCCAAGAAACATGTGTGTGCTTTCCATCTTAGCAACCGTGAAGCCAAACGTCAGCTTAAAGACGACTCAGAGATTTCGAATATAATTTTTTTTCAGTATTAATTAAAAATAGTGAACTAGAGCTACAGATGTCCCCAAATTAATTAATTCAAAGTTTGACTGACATGGTTTGATGTAGTAAAGTGTAACAGTAACAGACGAATACTGTGATACAAAAATTTAATAACTACAAAGTTATGATTTTCTATACCAAGAACATCTATGTTGAGCTTAGCTATTTCATATATCTGGACAAGCATTCCTTATGCAACAAAAGAACCGCCTTTTTTTAGGAAATGCGGGTGCCATCCTGGGAGGAAATCTCTGAGTCAACCTTTAAAGTAACATGGTCTGGAATATCCCTGGAGACTGTGATAATCCTCTCTACCTCGGAGTTAACTTGGACCGCACTCTCTCTTTAGGAACCACATCAAGAGACGAAAAAGTAAAGTAGTATGTTCACGCAAATAACATCTTGAACAAACTCACTGGTACAAGAAGGGGTGCTCGCCCACATACCTATAAGATCGACGGCACTCGACCTGTGCTACTAATGTGCAGAGTGTGCTTGCCCTATATGGGAAAGATAAACACATGCCAAGAAGCTTGATCAAGCGTTAAATGCCTCCTGCCGGCTTATCACAGGATGTCTTCGCCCAACTCCAACGAGCAACTTATACATCCTAGCAGGAATTGCTCCACCAGGCATCCGTCGTAGTGTAGCGAGCATGCAAGAGCGTAGCTGTCAATTTTCTAATGTGACACACCCTATGTCTGGACAGAGACCAGTTGCTAACTGCCTTAAATTGAGAGAGACCTTCTTATGCAAAGTCCAAACCCTTAAAGCAGTCTCCAAGGAGTTTAAGATAGTCGCCTTGTGGAAAGAAGACTTGCTACCAACCAAGTAACATCTGTTGTTATTGCACCTGGCAAGCATCTTCTACCTGGAGCTGACACCTCAAGGGTTGAATGACGATGTCTCAACAGATTTAGAACCAGAACTAGTTGATCTAAGGTTTCCGTGCAGAAGTGGGGCTACCTGGAAGCAGATCACGACACTACCTGTGATTGTGGAACAGCACCGCAGACAATGGAACATATCTTGGTCTGCCCAATGCTAGAGCAACAATGCACAGACGAAGACCTTGCAGAATTCAGTGAAGCAGCCAGACATTGTACCCACCTCTGGCTGGATCATATTTGAGAACCACTGTGTTTGGATACGGTAAGAGGAAGTAATATTGTATACTTCACTATGGTTCAGATAAGATGCTGTGCATATCTTATCTATGTATATTGTAGGCGTAGAGGCGTAGTTTTGCATCTTTACGATATTTTATACAGGTCTGTTTTGGCGGCAATTATGAAAAAAGCAGCCGCCTTTGATTTGAAAAAAAAAATGATTACTTACCTAACGATGAGAAACAGCATATCCTTAATCGCTTCAAAACTCACCTGACAAAACATCACGGAGCGGACCACTGCTTAGGGTTAGTGGGAAATTGCTCCAAGATCTGACATCAAAAATACTGCTACCTCACTTTTTGCGTTGATTGTCAGATTTTTCTCTAGGCACGTTGGGGATATAAATAAACACAAAATACCACAATTGGTAAATTTATATCAAATAACTTGAAAATCTCTTTTCAATGGCTATTAAAAATGACAAGTAGCAGCTATTTTTTATTTGAAAAATCATCACCTTGTGAAGCTAAATGACCTAACAGATAGACACCAAAGTACAGAAAATTGTCAACACACACCAAGGTTTGAAGAAATTACATTTTGGGGGCAAGGTTTACAATTTGACATACGGCAGCTATTTTGGAAATTGAATATTTTACATATGGCAGCCATTGGGATTTTGTCTTAACCTCGTGATGCCAACAACTTACAATTGGAAACCAAAAATCTCCCAAATTGGTCATCATATACCTAATGCTCCCAAACTCATTTTTGGGCAGCCATTTTGAATTTGGAGCATAAGGCAGCTATTTTGGATTTTGAAAGCTGTTTTAATCAACTCTACCTATGCCCGAAACTTATAAATAGACACCAACAATACCAAATTTGGTCAACGTATACCTAAGTTAACTTTTTTCCCTCTCCATCCCCGGGTCCCCTGGGGGACCACTTTGGGCACATTTTTCAAAAAATCTGCCGGTGCCATCGTGTTCAGCCGAAAAAATAAGTCTAGAAACACTGTCAAACAGAAAATTAACACCATTTCCCTGTTGCGCGTGGCTGTGGACCCGACTATAAATAAAGAAAGCGGTAGTCCCAGTATGTAATTTTTTTAGTTTGGCCTTATTTGACCAACTTCATTAACTCTAAGAGAGAGGTCACTATTGGAATCACTGGGTGCCGGTATCTTCAAATTCTAAAAATGCACCAAAATCCACAAATTCACCTTTGATAATTTTCTCCTTGAATTTTTGAGGTAGACATGAACCCAAAACAAAGGATTTGCAGTAGAATTTATTGGACTTAATGGATTTGCTGACCAGCTTGCCTATAGTTGGAAGCCATCGTATTCACCACCGGAATAGCGTATGAAGCAGTGGTAGGGCGATCGCCCGAGCCGACAGACGGAATAGATTATAGCCATTGGTGGAAGTATTGAACTTTGCGACCCCGACGGTAACGACACTGGCCGTTGACTGGTAATTGGACTGGTAGTGGTACGTGAAAGCACAGATACGATGTTCCCGTCCAAAGAAACACTTGTATTGGTAGTGGGAATAGGTTCAGAATTCAACACAATCGGAGCCTCGGCCTCGGCTAAGGATGTGTACTGAAAGCCGATGAAACCATTACTGTACTTGTATCAACCTTTGATGACGCTTTTGGAGTTGGTTGAGTTGCCAAATTTGACAATTCGTGATCAACGGCTGCTGCTGACGCAGGTAAAAATTCTGTGATTGCGCAATACCATTAGGTCCGGACTGGGCACCCGCACTTGACACAGAAATGTTACTTACAGTATTTGTACGGGAAGATACTGGCCTGCTAGGCGGTTCAGAACGAGAATTTACACTTAATTCCGATTGGGTTAGCTATGCCGCCTCGCTAGTATCAAATGTTGTCTTCACCAACCAAGTTTCATGATCATAGAACCATTTGTAGTTATGACCTTGGAAGACGGCTCACTTGACCTTGAAATGACCTTCACAATTTTTAGTTCTTAACCCCCTGAGGTCTACCTACCACCTTTCTCACAAGATCTCTGATTAATTTACATGATATATACAAATCTAAAAGCATTTCTTAGTGTCTCTGATTGGCTAAATGCGTCACATAACCCAAAATATAACCAATTAAATTGGCCGGTAGACCTCAGGGGTTAATGTTGATTACACCACAAATTTTCATGACCATGCAAACATTTATAGTGATTTGACCTTGATTTTACCTCAGATGACCCAGATGACCTGGAAATGACCTTAAACAGTTTTGGTATCAAATGCTTACTACACCCACCAGGTTTCATGCCCATAAATGACGTGTAGTGATTTGAGCTTGGATGATCCCACATGACCTTGATTGGATCTGACCTTCATGATTTTCGTTCTGGAAGTTGATCACATCCATGAAGTTTCATTACCCTATAGTATACATCCTTTTGTAGTGATTTGACCTGGAAAATTTGGCATCAAATGCTGACTACACCCACCAAGTTTCATGACCATACTTGGATGACCCCACGTGACCTTGATATGACCTTCAAATTTTCAGCACTGAATGTTGATCAAACCGACCAAGTTTCATGACCATACAGTCAATTGCAGTGATTTGACCTTGATTTGACCTAGGATGACCCAGATGACCTGGAAATGACCTTGAACAGCTTTGGTATCAAATGTTGACTACCCCCACCTATCCTATCACAATTGACATGGTTTATAGCAATTAAACCATTTTGATCAAATTTGACCTTTGACCCAAGCCATATTACCCACCTCCGAACTCATCCACCGCCTACTTAAGTGACATCTATGATGCGAAGATGGACACCCATACTTGCTAAGATCAAAATATATCGTGTTGACAAGGTTTATAGCAATTTAGCCCTATTTTGACCCTATATTTGACCTTTGACCCATGCCACATGACTTACCTCCTAACTCATCCACTGCCTACTTGAGTGACATCTATGGTGCGAAGAGGGACACCCACACTTGCTTAGGTCAAAAGATATGAAGGGATGAATTTAGTATTCTGCCACCACTTAAAATTAGGCACCTTTAACATGCGGTTTATTCCGTAACTTTAGGTTGCCGAATTCGTATTTG
>JAMKCH010012227.1:0-24855 GCA_023653785.1 Ophioderma brevispina
TACTTCATTTTGATGTTTTAATGTTTGCTTCCGTACTTGACGATGAATAAGCATTCAAGATTATTATTAGCGGCACGTCCTAATAGAAAGCAGTTATATGGTAAAGAGTGTAACATTCTTGCCATCAAGATCTTGAAATAAATTGGCTTTACATGATGGCTATTGTCCTCAACGTCCTCTTCTCTTTTCATCTGGTCGATAATGTTTCTTGTTAAATTGTTTTTTGCTTGTTTTTATGTTTTTTGGTTTTTTAATTATTGTTAATTAAATGGTATTCGAGCATTATGGAAATTTATTGCTAATAAAGCTTTTTGTAATGTTTGCAATAATGGTGCAACGCTTCAAAAACCACACAAGACTTCAGTAACGGATTATGACAATTTTTATTTATTCTGAAAGATCTGTAAACCATTATCAGAATCAATCAATCTTTTTATTTATGATTTATTCGGACAATGTCCTGTAACCCAAGAAGAGCCTCTACCGGAAGCTTATTTTTCCATGGTTCCAAACTTACCGGGAGGGAAGTGGCAGCCATGAGGGTAATCAACCCTACTCTTTTCGACACTGACTGTTTTTACATGCACAGGTATGACTTTCGTACATGGGACCGACGGCCTTTAACGTCCCCTCTGAGAACGGGTATGGTTCATTTGCCCAATCCAACTGAAACCTTGGGAGAAGATCGAATTCCATTTTCAATCAATAACTCTTGTTACATAATTTAGCACCTGATTAAATCCTTGCAAGTGGTCCCGCCGGGAATTGAAACCTGGGACCTTTAGCACCAAAGGCTAATACCCCTAACCAGTGGGCCACGCTTTCCCTATACCAAAATCTAATCAAACCGATGAATCTCGATTTGTATCCCTTTACAAATAAACTTAAAAACAATAATGAACTAGTTCGATAACATTAAAAACAAATTCATACAAACCATTTCGAATTTCCCGCCGTTCAACGCTTTGCAGATAAGACCAAAAAGTCCGGTGAAATGTCCTGAGTCTGTTTAAGAGGCATTTTCGTGATCCACAGCCTCCGTCGCCCCATCCCCCAATTTAAAAGCAATATTAGCACATTTTTTTGAGAGCGGCCCCCATTTCAAATTTGATATTTTTGCACAGTTACGTTGGTAATTGTCCTAGAAAAACTATACCTGCGAACGAGAATGCCTAAACTGCGTGATTGATCACAAAATAACGATTTTGTAGTTAGAAATTGGGATCCCAGATTGGACTTACGGCGAGCTGGAAATGCCTACGTTTATGTCCGTCCCATGATGAAATAGTGCCACCCTCATGAAAATGACCTCGCTATTCAACTATTTAACAACTAATGGATGAGGCGTAGACAAGGTACATGGCGCTATTTCCCGGGATTATTTCACAATTGGAAGGCCGTTTCCCAGCAGGCCGGTTGATTATTATCGGGACCCTATAATAATTATTCTAGGTACAGAAATTCCTTCGTTGTGCCACATAGAAATTTTCGAGCTTACCATTCACCGAGGTATAGTTTACTACCAGTTACCAATGCAACCGTGTAAAAGTCCCTCCAATTTTTGTAAAATTGGGGCGCTCTTAAAAAAAATGTGCTAATATTGCTTTAACTAACCAAAAATTGAGCTTCTTATATCATCTGAACCATTAGCATAGTATGTGGCCTCATCTTACATGTACATTCGATCCTACTTTGAAAGAACTTTGCATTTTGGTAATTTTCAAAATTACCAAATTGTGTCAATGGGTGCGCGTGTAACGAACATTTGTTAAGAAATAATCAAATCAACATCATAATCAAATATATTTTTAAGAAATAACCTTTTCTTGTGGAATTCTAGTGAATACAATTAACAAAATCAAGGTCTAAGATAACGAAATGCTTCCTTTAATATAATATTACTCCTTTTATATGTTTTAATAAGCCAAGGTTATTTTAATCATCTCATCGTGGCCTGTAGGCCCAATTGCTAGAGATTTTTTAAAAACAACTTAATAATACAGACAGAAACAATGCACTTGGAGGCATCTGCTTGAACACGCCAATAGGGGCAAACATTTCCAACCCCTATACGAACTCAAGTGCAAGCTTTCATGGTGCATTTGCCCAATTTCAATGAACCATGATAGACCAGTTGTATTCCATGTTTATGTATAATTATGAATATACAAATTAAATCAAATTGAGTATTCTCGAATTAAATCCGCAATGTGTCCGCCTGAGATTAGAACCGAGGACCCTTGCCCCAGAGGTAACTTGCTAAACCGCTAGAAAACGCCACTTTCCTCTCAAGGGGAACCCGGGAAACCTCAGTTATTTACAACTTGCGTGCTCTAAATTGATCCCTAGTTCTATTTTAAGAAAGACAGCTTATGTGTTGCCATTGGAATAAACCTTCATTGGAAACACTGAATCGAGACGGATTCAACTCGACAGCCATGTTGGTGGACAAGATAGACGCATTCCAGTAACTCTGACAATACATTCATCTGGTCAATGATCCCTGTGCAATAACATGGATCGATTGACATCTAATGTGTTGTAGTCCTTGAATGTATGCATCTTGTCCCCCAACATGCTGGTGGCGATGTCATATGGAATACGGTCTATAAATAGCAAGGTACTTTCCATGATTCAACAATAGATCATTCAAACTTCAGACAATTTTTCGTGGTATTGTGAACTGTATAAGCACTTGTCTGCTCACAAAACTTCGCCAGACATTTTAGAATTACAGTTGAGTATCATATCCTAGGTTATAAGCTAAGTGCATTTTGTTGACCACTTTCCCTCTTAGAGGAGTTTTGAGGGTGGTCGTCTAACAGCTAAAGCCTCATTTTTTTTAAAAACGCTGTGGTCCAAAAGGGACATGTTGAAGATACAACTGGTGAGCGACTTTTAAAACTTGCCTGGGGAGGGTATCATATGTTTTAATTCACTAGCTGTAGAAAGTGTTTGTTGTCAACATCCCCAAGAACCTACTATAATCAGGTATAGAAACGTGGTTTGGAATTTGGAAATTAAAAGCCAAATAGGCGGTATGGGCATTCCTATTTACGCTGTCGTTTGCGTAACCACATCAAGGGGAAAACGACTCCTAATGTAGAAAGTAATTAACCTTACTACGATCCAATAACCGTCTTATTCACGTAATATGGTTGCTAATTTTTTCTTGAAAAATTAATAAATGTAATGTCCACCTCAATTTCTTTTTCCAATATCAGAGACCAATTGTGATCCACAAGACTTTAGCAAATAATGGAGCTAAATATTTTTAAAACAATCGACCCGGTATCGGATGGAGAAAACAACGTAGGATTATTTTTTCATCTTGGAGTGCAGGTCCATTATCCCGACCGGACCATTGTTTTGAATATCTGAAGCTGAATATATTTGTTGGAGTATATGCGGAGGAAAATTGATGTTACATTTTATTCATTTTCGCAAATAGCAACTTTTATTAGGTGAATGAGATGGTTATGGTGACGTCTAAGCAATTTTACTTACACCGGTGTTTTGTCTTCCCCTTTGTAAGCTTTGATGGTTCTACGTATGGTACCACAATAAAAAAAAATAATGTTAAATGGCGCCTTTGGAGGATCCATGCCCTCGTCCAACTTAATCCTACTGGCCTTAGTATTTTTGTGTGCGTTAGGCATAGAGGAAAGGAACCCACAACACACGAGTGTCAAAGACCCTATCACGTTGCCGCCTCCGGCCTTGTTTTTATTAAATCACCATTTACCGGCTTAGATAATGCAATAATCCACCCTTCAAGCAGGAGGGCTTACTGGCCTTCGCTTGAAGTTTCTTATTGAAAATCCAATTCCCTAATAAATTTGGTACCTACAGTATAGCTTAGAATTTATTACACTTTACTCTTTCCATTGTAATCAAATATTTAGAAACTAACATGACGTCACTAGTTACGTCATAAGGTAATAAATTTTAAAATTCGGCATAGGGAAGAAAACATTGATATTTTGCAAATTTCCTGTCTCAAAAATAACAATTGTAACACTTAAACATTCCAATCTGTAAGAGACATTATGACGTCCATTATGACGATGTTTATTATGTTGGTACTCATTTGGTTATCAAAGGAAAGAAGAGGACCTGCTCTCTATTGCAACTAAAATCAATGTCTGTGAAATTTCATGTGTCGTACTGGGCGTGTTTGGTTAATTTCCTCCTGAACAAAAAGGGGGGGGGGGCAGTGGCTTAATTTCTTTTTGACATTGGGGGATTGGGTTGATGAAACTTTATAGATGAAATGGGGTTTGCTGAAAGATCCATTACTAGCAACAAAAATGTGCGCGCCAAGCGCGCTAAAAATGGTGCCATTTAGAAGCTAAAAATCATTAATATAAATTGTAATTGTAACAGAATGGCGCAAAGCGCGCAAAGAAATTTAACCATTTTCAAACTATTTGGTAACTATGAGGTTATTTGGGTCAAAAACACGTGAAATGGTATCAACATTGGGGAATGATCTGTATTGACCATCCCCCCTCAGCGAAATATTGGGGGGGTATATATCCCCTCCATCCCCCCGGGATTTACGCCTAGGGGGGGGTGGTGATTGCCACACCCTATTCAATCACTTTGGGATCACCCTTTACCTTTCCTATACCCCGGTATTTGTTTTTATGGGAGGGGGGCATGAAACGGAGCATAACATGCGTCAATACATTAAGCTCTTTGACCCCCGGGTTTTGGTGGTCGAAAAGATTCGAAGAGAGCGTAACCAACCCCCCCCCCCCTTCGGAAGACGAGGTTAATTAATTTATAATTTTACATTTAAGTTAGGTAATAAGTATGACTTATCCACATTCATATTTCATTCCGATGAACTGACATTGGAATCAGTTCGACATGGTATCGGCTATCAAACAAGCCACTACTAACCAATTCAACAATAACCGGAAGTTAAAATGATTACAATTTTGTGGGTTTTTCGATGTACAATTAACCGTGTTGGGCGGCAACTTGGGCGCCATGTTTCAAAGTTATACATTGTTACAAACAAGGTACTTGAAACTTTCCCATAACAAACACCGTTTCTCAAGAGTCGGAAGTGAATCGGAACATTTTCATATTATTTTCACAAGATTTTTAACAATTACGGGTCACAAAATCACCCAAACTGCACTTGATTTTCTACAGTCGTAGCTCCACAACAGGAAATTGAACGGATTTTGATGGGGTTTTCGGTATTTTCTGAACAAAATTCTCCTCTACTTGGTTGACACAACTTGCCAAAAAAAGATGGAAAAAATTGAAGTATTGTGCATTTTCCAAAAAACCTACAGTCAGGGTCACAACACAGCCGGTCAAATTACAAAGTTTGTGGACAGTTTTCCACCATTAGTCACAGCCTTCGACCCGCGGCAAAGATATATAGAGCACAAACTGTTCTCGGTTTATGCACATGAATACACAGCGAGTGCCTAGCTGTTGTCGAGATGAAGGGTAATCCGATTTAGGTAATTGGTGGTTTTCGCGTTGGTTGGCCTTCTCTCTTATGTCCATGGTTAGGCAGGGGTGTCCAAACCTTTTTGAGCAGGGGCCGTATTTTGAATCAACGACTACCGCGGGCCGCGAGAAGTAAATGGAGGGGGGGGGGCCTCAGGTTTTTTGTGACGGACGTCGTGCCATACGAGAGTCTGGAAGTAGGATCCATATCTATACAATTTTGCTGAAGGTGACCCTTAGCTATATCAGAGATGAAGATTTTTGGTAAAATTAACACAAATGTCCTTTTCCCAAGCAAGGTTGCATCTTTTTACAAATGAAAAATTACTACAGTTTGAGGACTTTGGACTAATTTCCCAAATTTCTCTAGATAATTTTGGTTTCAGATGATGAACTTGGACTAATTTTCCAACAATGTTAGAGAAGTTCGGTTTCGGATTGAGGAAATTTAACTATTCAAATGAACTTTTTATTTTTTTTTAAATCTATTATTTCAGATATTTATGGCATTTGATTTTTTTCTGGAAGCACCTCGCGGGCCGCCATATGGCTCTGGGCCGCAAATGGCCCGCGGGCAGCAGGTTGGACATTCCTGGTTTAGGGCTTACCTCCCGATTCGATCTTCGTGTTAAGAAAGGAAAACGTTTCAGGAAAATTAAACACAGTGGCCTATTTTGGAAAGCTTTTCAAAAGGACGTTCGTGTTTTGTTGCGTCCAACATTGTGATAACTATGATTAATATGCAAAGTAGCACACCGCAATATACGATATACCATATATATTATAAGAGTATCCTCAATTTTGTGAATAAAAATATTATTTTAATTTCTTTCTGTATCAGTGTACTAGAGAGAGTATTTCTCACGGGTAAAGTTCTTAGCTTGTTTGTACTATATTGTGCAAGAGATGAACAGAATTCCCAAAATGCTAAATTTAGAAAATACGTCAAGTTGTTTATTGCTTGGAGAATTGAAAATCATATAGATTGCAAAATAGATAGTTTCCAATGATGTCATTAAAGTCTGAATTCAGAGATTCGGAATATTATTTTTTGGGTAATAATGAAAAATAGTCAACTAGAAGTAAAAGATATTAAAAAAAAAACCTAAAATGACCCCAATTCCGAAGTTTGAGATGAATCGTGATTTTTCGCTTTGATGAGTAAACATTTATGTGTAGGATTACGTCCCATAGGATACTGTGTATAACAAAAATTCCGGAATTCCGGAATTTTATAACAATAGTGATTTCTATATGAAGGATTCGATTTAAGTATTAGCAATTTCACACAGTGATAGTATATGGCCAAGCATGTACAAGCAAAAAACACGGATTTTTTTGGAACTGAGGGCGCCCTCCTCAGGAAAGCTCTGAGTCGGCCTTTAATGTAAGATGATGAAGTGCATATGATGTCATTTGTGTGTGATTCAGTTGGCTCTGTTAATTAAGCTATGTTTATGCATGATGATGTTGTTATATCTATTTTAAGTATTGGGAAATACTAGTTGTCAAATTCTTTATATAAGGAGATTTTGCAAATTTGAAACTTTGCCAGTAGCTAGAAGTTATAGCTAGTTTTGATCTGCAAAAATGGTAGATCTGTGCATTACATAGTTTTATTATATTTGGATACCACAGGAGCTTGAAAGCTGAACTGTCTGCTGTCATTTTCAAGCCAAAAGAGCTTAATTTTTGGAATCAAAAAGAATTTCAGTTTGTGGTCCCAAAAGTGGACATTTGCGATAGACGGACTTTTGGTGGTAACTCTTGAATTTATGTGCTATGGAATATTAGTGTCGTCGAGGGACAACCCCGTCGTCTTGAACTGCTGGACAAAGTTACACTGTTAATTAAACATATATTTCAATTAAAACCTAAATGAAAATCCCTAAATTTTAGCAAATTTTTGTGTTACTATATGACACTAAGACGAATTATGACAGGTTTGGTTGATTGCTTTTTTATTTTTTTGAAAATATTTTGATGGATTTCATATCAGCAACTACCAAATTATCGATTCCAAATACTCTAATATCAAGAGGATTCCATAGGTCTCTGATGATACATCCAAGAAACACCCCGTTGCTACTATATTGCAAGATAGCCCCACTTCCTCGTTGGGCACCCTTTTCGTAGGTAGCGACATACATCTGGGCACTTGTTGGATCAAAGCACACGCCGCATGCATGCTGATATCCATTTTCAGCAACATCAATCGTGAGCATAACTTTCCCTATGTTTAAATCCACCATAATAACGATTCCTCTTTCAAAGTTGCTCGCAACCAAATTATTTTTTTCGGCGACGCCAAGAAAATCTGGTTTGATCGGAATTTCAATGTATTCCGTAACTGCCATATTCGAAAGGTTATACAGGATCAAACGTTCACTGTCATCATGAGAAACAACAATATGATCTGTGCCTCGCAAAGAAACTACCCTAATGCACTTTGAACTGCATGACCCGTCATCTGAACTGCTGTCTCCTTGCCACGAATTATCTGAAATCGAGTGGTAATCAGCCATGTCTGTAAAGACTTCTTTATCTATTTCGATGTCGTCTACTACCCATATATCTCCTTCGCTGTCTTCTCCTTCGGTGTATACTTCTTTTTCTTCGTCTTCTAGATCCATTACGCTGTGTTTTTCTTCTAGATCTACTTTTCTGTCGTCTTCTTTATGATGAGTTATATCGTCCTCCGTAACCGTTTCATTCATTTCGTCAAAGAATGCACAGGCACCATGTTCAAGATTATAATCTATTCGGTGCCCAGCGAGTTTTCCATCTGTTTCGATGAGAACTTCACGGTTGTTAGTGTCTTGTGAATAAGGCTCTGCTTTCTTTTCCATTTTCAAATATTCTCCACAGTCTTTAACTACATCTGTTCTACTAGGAACTGATGTGCTTTGATGCAGCTGCCCAATCGGAATAGCCACCTTATGCAAAAAGTTCCCAACATGGTCAAAAATTATAATGTCGTCACTGTCATCAACAACAAGAATTTTTCCGTCAGAGGTGACATCTACATCATCTGGGCTTACAATTTCTCCATCTTTCATGCCATTTGAATTGAGTGAGAATTGATATTTTCCCTGACTTGAAAAGACATATACCCGACACCTCTTTTGGTCTGTTGCAACAAAGTTACCACTCGGACAAACTGCCACGCTATTCGCAAAACGGAACTTCTTTGTGTCTACATCAAATTTGTTGTCATATTCAAGAGTTTGTTCAAATTGACCTAATGAGAGCAGCTGCAGTTCTGCCATGTCTACTTTTTTGTTGTTGTCATATTCAAGAGTTTGTTCCCATTGACCTAATGACAGCAGCTGCAGTTCTCCCATGTCTACTTTTTTGCTGTACGGTGAAGGCAAATACACCATATACACACCGTCCATTTTAATTTTCTGTACTTTCTGTTGACATATTTGTGTTAATTTGCTTTCCAACATCGGATACAATGTAAGGAAATTCTCGTACGAACTTTCCTTCAAAATCTGCGTGGTCGTAGAATGCAAATGAGTTGCACGATCTTGATGCGCTTGATATTCTGCTTGGTACTTCGTGAGCACGAGGCATCGTTCTTGCTTCTTTGTTGTGACTGTGGTTAAGCGCCTTTGTTCTTCTTCATCTATACTTGAACGCCAAATTGCTGCTTCATTTTTGATACGCAAAGTAGCCGCTTTTTCTTCATTTATGACATCCATTTCTTTTTTCTTCGCAATATTTAAGGCCCTAGAAAAGTTATCGCGAGATGCAGCTACTTGCAAAAGTTTGTTCTTGACCAAATCTTTGTATTTATTAGCAGCGTCTTCTACCGATGTGTACTCGTGATCTGGTCTCGGATGATTCAATATAACGCAGTCTCTACAAATAACCTCTTCGCAAACATGACAGTAGTATCTAACTCTCTCATCAGGGTGATGGGCGCATCTCCTTTGATTTAAAGCTAAGCTGATTGGTTTGATTTTTCCAGACCGCATGTCCTCAATGGTAATCAAGCTATGTCCGCGAAGGCCCGCCAGCTGCTTGTGACCTTTCATTCCAAAATCGCAGAGGTATTGGTCACAGTCCAGGCATCTAGCAATGGCATCTTGCTCTTCGTCGCAGCAGTTGCAAGCCAGTGTTGGACTGGCACCAAAGGCCACCTTCTCATAATGTACGGCATCCTCCACCTGACCCTGCAGACGAAAGTCTAATTTAAATTTTGTCACATTACCGTCAGGAATCTGTATTGTATCTTTGCAAAGTGGGCATATCAAAGTCGGAGTTCCTGATGGAGCATACGTTATAAGACATTCCTCGCAATAACTATGGAGACACGGCAAGATTCTAGGCTTTTGATATCTTCCGAGGCAAATTGAGCACGTGATGGAGGCTTCACTCACTTTAGTGGCCATTTTTGAGCAGCAATTTATTCTGAAATATAAAAGAGCGTGAATAATAATAATAAAAATAATAATAATAATAATAATAATAAACTTTGCTTATGAGCTTTACAAAAAACAAATCGTCATGTGAGTGCAACAAAGTCGTATCTGCATATTTGTCATTTTGCAGGGAACGCTGTTTTGTGTCCAAATTTCTTTTGTTTTCTATTGTTTTTTAATGTTTTCTTTCTTTCATTAAAATGTTTCTAGTTTGATTTGAGACTGGCACCATAGCTTAAAGTTTGTGTTTTTACCTATATTTACAAAATCAAGCAAGTACTCAATTTTACCCAAAATGTCAGTTACGACTTTGTTGCACTCACATGACGAAATATAAATAGCAGGAAAGAAAAACAATGCATACATCAAAATAACACGAGGACATTTCCCGAAAGAAGCGACCTCAATTTTTTTTCGAACCTGGGTTTTTGGCATATTTGGAATGCCTATGTATTAGATCACACCTGAAGTGAATAAGCTGAATACGAAATCTTTATGTAATAAGAAGATGATTTAGTAATTTCTGTCGTGCAAGACAGAAAATCAAAGCATGGTTTCCATACAGGGACGAATAGGATAGTAGACAAGTTCAAAACAAGGTTTGCGGATTTCTTTTGTACTTGTTTGTCCAATAAACCTTCCAAACGTTCTTGGTGTACAATCTATCAAGTAGGCCCTCTATGAGTGGCATATAGATTTTCAAATAGATAGATAGGTATGTTGGGGACAGATTATTCAGTGACTTATATAAAATGACTTGTTTACAGGTAACCAGTAGAGTGATTGTACAAGCTCAGAAGATGGGTGGCGACGAGGGACCTGAAACACAATGCGGGCTGTTTTGTAAACGCTGAAGACGAGCAATATCACTAGACCTGCAGCCAGATAGAAGGGCGTTAGCATAGTCAACTCTTGAAAGAACAAGTGCTAGCAATGCATTGCTACAAGTCTCTCTGTCGATATAGCAGCCTTGATTACATTGGTTTGTGGTTTTAACATTCCCTGCATAAAACGTATCAATTTTTTCAAATGCAGAAAAAGCCTGACAGACTGAACAAGGCACTCTGCCTGAGCTGAACTTATTGAACCTGCTAGTGGAAGCATGGAACATATATGCCAGGTGAAATTGGAGTGTTTAATAGAGTGAAATCTCGTCATTTTTTTTTGTTAATAGGGAGGGAGATATGGTCCACTCTTTATATGATGACATTATTTATATAAGACGTGTGAACCAATGAATGAAGTTGGTAGAGCGCCTTGAACAAGGCTATGGATATATTTACCATCTCCCAAAGTGCGAAGACATCTTTTGGAAAACATCTTAAAACAACAGGGACCAGGGAAATGTTGAGATATACTGCGTGTGTCAATAAAAACGCAGGATTTTAAGTGAGTTTTCCTGAGATAATTATGGGATGACCGTGTCTAATTTGATTTTGTCTATACTCTCATCTTTAACAAGGGTTTTGTTTGGTGTAATTTGGATCAATGTTTCAAAAGGTATGGCAAGTTTTGTGAGTCCCTTCTGAATCGGGTTGGTCCGATAATAGAACGAACAGTGTGGAGGTATGCATTGACGACAATTAAACCAGAACAAAGCTTTTTTTAGAAATAACTGATGATAAGCGGCACTCAAACTGAATAACTGAATGGGATTGAAATTGAAATCAAGTTTTGAACATGGTATTGCACCTTGAGTTAGAATAAATCAGGAGTTGAATTCAAACACTTACGTGGAAAATCTATGATCACAATTATGCCCATTATTTTAAAAGTTCTCTTCCACTTTATAGATATTAACAAAATTAACAATTCAAGCAATTTACACTGCTTTCTTCATAATTAAAATAATACTTATTGCAAGCCCAATCCTGCCACACACACATCCTCCTTTTTGATCCACGGACTCTCACCCGGAATTCAAACCTTTCATGGTGAAAACAAGAAAGAAAACGATTACAAATAACCAAACAATGATTATTTCCCTAAAATGATGCAAACCTACTTTGTCCACAGCTAGCATTAGCAGAAGAAACCATGGATGCAAATATCCCCAACATAAAAATGTTTAAGAAACTCCTGGCCAATAATACTCTCAAAATGCCAAAGTCCATTGCTGGTTCTAGAGTTTATTGTTCAGTTCTCTACGCACTGCAGCATTATTTACGGCTGATTGTCCTGTTCTTTGACGACCATATCTCTCTCCTTGCACCTTTTTAGAGTCTTGCCATGCTCCAGATTTTTTTCTCTGTTCCCCTTGATTGTCATCTTACTGGGAACCCTACTTTGAGGAAAAACGATAGTCCTTTTAACCCAATGAGCAGTTCAGTAGAATATGCCATCGTAGGAGTCGCGCCCAATGCCCTTATTTGAAAAGTGCGCTTTAACCAAATTCCAAATTCATATTTGCATTATGGGAGACGGTTGAGTGGATTTAGGTCACTTCATTCTGAAGAACAAATTAAGTGCATGTTTCATGACCTTTTTAAGCATTACATGTGAACAAATTAATTAAATCAGAGGACTTACGTGTGCTCAAATCCGTAAAAATTACAGTGTACACGTTTCTCTGCTATTGCTACCAGTGGACAAAGTAGGTTTGCATCATTTTTAGGGAAATAGTCATTGTTTGGTTATTTCTGCACCGTTTTCTTTTTTGTTTTCATCATAATGTTTAAAAAGTTACGTATTTTCATAATATAAAGCTGAAACAAGGATAAGAATTGATTAAGTAAGCAAATATTGCCGTTTTTTGGAGGGTAACGTTCTTTCTGAGACACCCTGTATAGTGAATAGTTGGAAATGTACTTTTAAAAAAGTGTTAACATCATGATGAAGAGATGTCGTATATTTCCATTCCTGCGTTTTTATTGACACACGCTATAAGGTGAAATACTTAAACCCTCCACCTGTTGTTATGAAGTTAATTACCCCATTACATCAACAAAAATAACACACCAACACCTAAAAATTACTCATCCAGTAATCATGATTATCCAAATGTATCACTTTATACGGGAATGTAATAGCAATGTTGATTCAATTTGTTAAGGCCATATTAAAGACACAGTTCCTGCGTATATCCAGATAGTGTTAATTTATTTGTATCTTAATTCGTTAATTAACCATATAAATAAGACGCTCGTGTATTTTCTCTGATGTTATATTTGAGCCATAATGCTTTCTTTGTAAACTCTTCAATGATTTATTCTACATGTGAAAGAGTGTGAAAAATAAAGGGGACGGACCTGTATACACAGGAACGGAATGTATATCTCTCTTTAGAGAGTTAGAAAGTTTTAAGCAAAGTAATAGAGACAAATAATGCTTTAAAAGCTTTTAAATTAAGCCGATTGTGTCAACATCGCGTTTCAAACCATAGGTTTGCGGGTGAAAATATTCACATAGATTAAATGATATTCGACCGATTGTGTGAATAATGTGATTAATAAATTAAACATGGTTCCTTATCAGGGCAATGAAATTGCATGCACGAGAAAACCTATGCATACCCGTATACCACGAACACGTGCACATGCAGCATTAGCATACAAGCTCATATACAAAACGGGATACAAAAACAATGTGGCGGTTGCATTATGTCATAAACGCGAATTAAATTGATCACTTCAGTGAAAGTTAAGTTTAACATTTATTGTAATAATGGCAAAACATACCTGCTAATAATAGTTGGTAAAATAACGGTCGTTGTTGAGCATTTGCTCGAAAAACAGCAATCTTTCTTCAGACGTACATGTTCGTTTGCAAGTTGCATGAGCCGACATAGAATGGGGATTTTCGCATTCTAAAAATAAACTCCCGAGTTTAACTGACTGCACGAAATAAACAGGGTGTAACATTTTTTTCTTTTCTTCTTTTGTAAAAATTATGACACCCGTCGGAAGTCTTAAATCTATGTTGAAGAACAAGATTAAAAACTATTCAACGTTGCACATAAATATAGATATATATATATTATATATATATATATATATATATATTATATATATATATATATATTATATATATATATATAAATAAATGAAAATCAGCAAACGGAACATTTTGCGATGCCGGATCTGTGAAGATGCTATTCGTGAAGTAGAATAATATGCAAAATTATGCCGTTTTCCGTTCTCTAATTTTGCATATATTTTGCAAACCCCCACCCATGCCCATGTCCTGAATACCCATCAGCAGGAAATAATTATATTACATAAACAAAATTAGGAAGATAGGATACATTCAAAACATAGCTTGGACAACAATTAACAGGACAAGACAATACACTTTACACAGAGCAAGCATATGCAAGAGGTTGAGAAATTTCATTCTACAATATATCAGCGACTTAACCACAAGACCAGCGAGGATTGGTGTGCCAGATTTGCAATTCTAATCCTTGATAACTTTTACGGAATAAATCGCTACTGCTATTGTGGTCAACACTCAATAGACTATGGGGCGTAGACCAAATAACAAGCTGCATAACAAATTCCGTTACGTAGTCCCTTCAAAGGGGTAAGACAAAACCCGGTGTAAAATTATTGATATATTATTAACATGACATAACCGTGTTTGCCCCAAATAAAACTTGCACATTTTCTTAAAAATGAATAAAATGTCGCATCAATTTCTCTTTCATAATATCAGTGACCAATGGATATGTATAGACTTCAGCAAGCCATTAACTAAAGATATTATAATGGGCCCGGTATGCCGATCCATTGTTATAGCCAGGTGTTATCACCTCCACGATTCGGGTTGAGTAACAAAATACCCGTCCTCTTTCACAATAACTAACCAGTTTACATTATGATATAGATCGTTGACCCTGTTTTCTTCTGAAAGCGCGGTAAATTGAATACAAATGAAGTTAAGCAATAAGTTACGGATTTTAATTCTGCACAAAGTTGTTAGGTCAAAGCTTGCCCAGGAACCTCTGGCATGCTGTTTGTGGGTCTTTCTTCCTTTTCGAATAAATGATGAAAAACATGGACAAAGTTAATTGAACACGCACTATAGAAGCTCAATATTTATTTATTTGCGAATGAGGATAAGTATTTTGCGCTTACGTCATTAAAAAAAGACTTCGTCTAAAATAGGAGAGGTGGTAACACCTGAGTCTTTTCAACCGCGAGACAATATAACAACGGTCCTGGACTCCCAGATGAAAATGGATCTGAATTACCGAGCCGGTAATTGAATATCTTTAGATCAATTGTTTGCTGAAGTCTAGTGTATCTATTGGTCACTGATATTGGGGAAAATAAATTAAACTGACATTTTATTCATTTCCAAGAAAATGTGCCAGTTTTATTTGCGGCAACAGACGGTTATATGATTTTAATTATTTATTATGAATTTACACTTGGTTTCCCCCTAGCCCCTCGATGGGGACCACAAAACAACAGCATAGAAGGACATGCACCATAGCCTAATTGGTACAAAAAAATCTGGGTAATTAATATATTTATAAACATGTGTTTTTAAGTGCAGGTTTTGCTTGTGTTATACCGGGTGTCTCAAAAAAATCTCAAAGCGCCCTCTATTTCACGAAGAGAAAAAGTAAACCACGCAAATTAATAAACATCTGCAAAAGTGAATTTCGTTAGGTTTCCGACACCAAACAAAATCTTTGCCAAAGGACGCATATTGACCGAGTTATGGCCGATTGAAATTTTGTACCACTTTTTGTGGGCCGCCAGCTATAGCTGGCAGGACCACTTAGCAATCCGTTGTGCGTGTGTATGTATGTGTGTGTGTGTGTGTTTGTATGGATGTGTGTGTCAAAAATTGTTAAGTTTTTTCATGGGGCGGCCCACAGCTTATATTCTTTGAATATAGCGAGCGCGAAAGCCGAGGAAAGCCGAGAATTCTAGTCATTTTATCCACGGATTGTTACTGGTTTTTTAGGTGTCTTTAGACAATACATATTCTTCAAGAACATTCTTTTGATTACGGTTTCGTTTCTTCTTGCCACAAAGGTCAGTTCTGATACTGAAAAGTTAGTTTCAATTATTAGAAATTCCAAGATCTTATCCTCATTCTTCTTATTTGCTTCGCTGCTCTATCCAAACCGTGTTCTTGAAATGGGACATGCCGTCGAGTGGCAACCAAGAACCCCAGATTTGACTCCGCTAGAATTCGCCCTACATTGCCCTATGGAGAACATTTGACTGCCTCTGAGACGGGTGCAGGATTTGCGAACCGTTCTTGTCCATCGGGTGCTTGCAAAGGCAGCGGTTATTCTGTTGCGAAGTTCTGTCAAGTTGGCTGGTGGTCCTTGTGCATACAGCATACACTTCACTCTTTGATGTTCCCCACAGGCGAAGTGTAGTGGAGTCACATCTGGGGATCTCTGCGTGACTGCGTCCAACCTATGGCATGCCCTTCCAACAAGACGGTTTGGGCAGAACAGCGCAGTAAATAAGAAGAATTAGGCAAGATCTTGGAATTTCTCATTTTTTTCGGTGTCGGAAACCGAACGAAATGCACTTTTGCAGATGTGTATTAATTTGCGTGTTCGTTACTACCGTCCAAGTAAATATGACGCTTTTGATAGATTTTATTGAGAAACCATAATATTTTATATCATTTATAGACAACGCGTTACATTTTAATTGTAAAACATACGTCTTAAAATCTGCGGTTTGTCATACTGTATTGTATGCAAACGGTACACACGACAAAGGTAAATGGAATGAGCCTTGTGTCGAATATTCGCGTCACGTCACGTAGGGTTCACGTCTAACCATTTCTAGTTTCTAGCTCATTAATATGTATTTGTTCATAGAGACAGCCCCTCGCCATCGCCCTATACAATTAAACTTTAAGTTGTCCGTTTTGTTGCCGTTGTTGTATTTCGTTTTTGTTTTGTTTACGCACAACGACACCAACACTAAAATGCAGATTTCCTATAGATGAACACAAACATTTACTAAACTTGTTATTTTAAAGCTATTCTCAGTCTGTCGTGCAAGCTGATACCGTCCCAGGTCCGTACAGCCAATTGACAAAAAGAACTTACTTTAGCAACCGCACGCTGTAATGTGGATCCCTCTATACCGAAATACAAGTAACCCTGTCGTATGGCAGAGTAATGCGTAGTCCGCATTTTCAGCATGAATCACCCGGTGATTCGGCAGATATCCTTGGTGTACGGCTAGGTGTTTGGTTTATCACAGTATCTCGGTGTAGCTCAGTACTGTGGTTTATTCCGTTAAAGACAGCCCCTCACTCATTAACTTTCTTGTCTATATTCGATATGAACGCAGCGTGCCGTAACGCGAATGTTTGGTAAAAAAATGCAAATGGTGCGCCCGCGGGTGGAGTGCCCATCTCCTCCCGCCAGTCCTCCTGCACAGCGAGTCTTTTTTGCGTTCCCAGCATGTGCCGGTACCCATTTATACTCCTGGGTGGAGAGAGGTCACTTTTCACACATTTGTACCGTGATCTAGACCAATACCATAACCTACAGGGTAACCTATACATATATTTCATATAAATTTAATTACAAAATAACGTTGGTTATCAAGGGTAACCAAAGTTAAGCTTAAATCCATTTGCTAAATTCTTGTTGCCCAATATTGCAAAATTCGGAAGCTGTGCAGAACATGTCCACGCTGCACAGACGGAATTCCATCATCAGATCACGATTACGTCCCGTCTGTGTAGGCCTAGTGCAAATCGAAGTTTATCATCATGTTTTTGGAATATATTTTGCAGGTGATATAGCCTTCATTCAGCCTGAGGCTAGTCTGTGTAGGCCTAGTGAAAATCGAAGTTTATCATCATGATAAAGAATCTAGGCTAGCCAGACAGGGCTACAGTCACAGCCAGAATTTCTCAGACTCAGACTCAGACAAGAATAGTTGTATAAAGCCTATGATATACCTTCCGGTCGCAGCGACTGGAAGTATATCATGGGCTTTAGGCTCCTAATTTTCCCTCATTTAGTCTCGAAATAAGGTAGGCTTTTCATAGCCTGCAGACTAGGCTAGGCTAGGTTAGGGTGATGTCATGGTTGACATGACATGCATGAGGGAGCTTTACGATAGGATACCTACGGCACATTATTAAAATGTGTTCGAAATAAAATATATATTCAAGTTTGTTTATAAATTATATGCCCTAATTGACATGAATTTAATTTAGATAAATGGATGAAGGCCTAAGTGTAGTATTTGGAGAAGAGACAAAAAGGAGAAGGAGATGGATTTGAATTATCTCAAGACTAACCTGAACTCTAGTGAGATTAGATCAGAAAGTTTTAAGACTACAGAATACCGGGTGAATGGGTAGTTTTACATCGACAAAATGCTTTTAATATTCATTTCATTTGTCCTTGTTTTTAATTGACTGTTTCTTAATATAATATTTGTAGGCCTATATGTGATCATTGTGTGACAAATAAAATACTCGATGAGAATGAATCATATGACAAAATATTTATTCATGGAGTGCACATTCTCTTACAAAGTATTTTAGAAGCGGATTGAACCAGTCCGCATGACTAGTTAAAACTAAGTTGAGCAGCTTATGCAAACTAGTCAAGCAGCATAAATGCAAACTAGTCAAGCAGCTTATTATGCAAATCTAGTCAAGCATGACTGACTAGGCAAAGCCAGTCAAAATTTGACTAGCTTTTAGCCAGTCAAAAACTAGTCGAGTGACTAGTATTAACTAGTCAAGCAGACTTGACCAACTAGGCAAAAGCTAGTCAAGTGACTAGCCTTAACTGGTATGACTAGATAAAAGCTAGTCCAGATGGGCACCATCAGGACTAGCTTTTTTTTCTAGTCAGGCTTACCAGTTTATGTTTTCAATGTTCCTGGAAGCCACTTTGGTATATTTCAATATAAAATAATACTCTAATGTATCAACTATCCTATCTATAATAATACCAGATGAATTAAATACTAAAATCCTTTTACAAAATCTAGTATAGCCATAAGAATATCGCCAAATGTGGAACGTTAGGAAGTTTAGCTTTAAGTGTACTGTATACACTAAGAAATCCTGCTGATATTGAAATGCAACGATCGAAACAATTTGACCCATCTAGAAATAACAATGATTGATTCGCTTGGATTGGATCACGGTTTAAAAATATTTGATCGTTGGGATTTGAAGTAATTGCAAAAATACTGGAGACAATTAAAAACCTTGCACAGTCTTGAGCATAAGATAATTAAGTGAATGTATTAGTTAGCATACTCATCTCAGGACCATATTTGTCGATAGTCATATGACTGTGAGCTTGTCTATTAACCATATTGGCCCGTATTCCAGAAACTTGTTTAGCTAAACGCAATTTTAGCTTAAAATCGCCGTAATTTAAAATTGCGTTTAAGCAAAACGCGTTTAAATATTTTTAACCATTTGCTTACTTAAAAAAAAAAAAAAAAAAAAAATCCTATCTATAATAATACCAGATGAATTAAATACTAAAATCCTTTTACAAAATCTAGTATAGCCATAAGAATATCGCCAAATGTGGAACGTTAGGAAGTTTAGCTTTAAGTGTACTGTATACACTTTTTTTCTAGTCAGGCTTACCAGTTTATGTTTTCAATGTTCCTGGAACCACTTTGGTAATTTTCAAATATAAATAAGTACTCTAATGTATCAACTATCCTATCTATAATAATACCAATGAATTAAAAAATAACATAAATAAATCCTTTTACCAAATCTAGTATATATATCCATAGAATCGCCAAATGTGGACGTTGGAAGTTTAGCTTAAGTGTACTGTATCACTAAGAACATCCTGCTGATATTGAATGCACTATCGAAACAATTTGACCCATCTAGAAATAACAATATTGATTCGCTTGATTGGTCACGTGTTTAAAAATATTTGATCTGGGAGTTGAAGTAATTTCAAAAATACTGGAACAATTAAAAAACTTGCAGCAGTTGAGCATAATGAATATTAAGTGAATGTATTAGTTAGCATAACTCATCGCAGTACCATATTTTTCGATATCCATATGACTGTGAGCTTGTCTCTTAACCAATATGGCCGTATTCCAGAAACTTGTTTAGACTAAACCAATTTTTGCTTAAAATCGCCGTAATTTAAAATTGCTTTAAAAAAAAACGCGTTTAAATTTTTTTAACTCATTTGCTTACTTAAACGGAAACTTTAAACACAGTAACATAGGTTTTATTTAAGAAGCAAGCTGGGAGTGTATAAAGGCCCTATTGTGTTTTTAAAATGGTTGAGCGCACATTGCTGTTGTCAATTGGACAGTGCAATGAGCCGTGCACTAGACGAAAACACACACTAGAACCCTTCTTAAACTACCCTTCGTACCTAGTTTAAAATTACGTTTAACTTTAAACTCCTTTCTGGAATTACGTTTACTTAAGCGATACGTTTATCTCACATATAAACGTTCGCTTAGCTTAAAATCGCGCTAAACCCCTTTATGAAATACGGGCCATTATGTTGACAAACATGCAGAATATTATTAAACGATGATACTTTAAGATATATGGTTAAGACTGCTCCAGTATTACAATTTCTTGATACAAGGATGCAAGGTTACAATTTCCAAAATTCCTTCTAAACGGGATAACTTAATGGGCGTGGGTGAGCATACTCACGTTGTGTATATGTGTGGTAAATAGTGGGGTGGTATGTGCATGATGTAAAGTTTGTTGGTGTGTGTGATAGTTGGAGCGGGTGTGTGTGTGTGTGTGCTGGTGTGCGAGTGTGTGTGTGTGGCTGTGATCCTGGGTGTTGTTTGTGGTTTGTAGTGATTGTGTCTGTGTGCCTGTCTGTGTCTGTCTGAGCTATCTTTGTTTGTGTATGTGTCCACAATGCCTGTGTGAAAGTAATTGTATACAGTGCAATGCAAGTGAGGGTATGAGATGTGTGTGAGTGTAATGATAAAAAAACCTAGATTTTCTTAAACTGTTCCCTTAGAAGAGTTTTAAAAGAACTAACACTGCAAGTGATGAGTGATATTCTAATGAGACCGAGGAGAGTTAACCATCTAATCATGAATCTGACCAAATGGCCTATTTGTAGGCATCGTTTTGGAGTGACAAATCTTGTTTGAAAGTAAGATCATCTGTGTGTCTAATATTGACACTTCATCTGGAAAATGAAAGACAGTTTTTTATTAGACACGAACATGCAAATGATACTGATAAATAGTCTCTTCTAAACTTCAGCTTAGAACGATTCAGAGTACAACAATCTGTCATCCTAAGACTGTTCCCCCCTGCGTTGATCTAAATCAGCCGAGTAGCCTATGCTGAATTTGCTCTACCTAATTTCGCATATTGCATTTACGTACCATCCACACAGGTGTAACAGTAGTCATACCTGGCCATTATAAGGCTACTGTAGAGCTTCAGAAAAACAGCTTGATTATTTTTCCCATCATCCCACCCTAATTAAAACCAGTAACTTATTGCACTTTTTGACAACTCTTACTGACCATTCCAGGTCAAATCACTAGCAACGATCACGCCTAAAAGGCGAAGAGTGTCAAGTGTTACGAGTTGGTATTATTTACATGGGGAGTAAGAAGGAATAGGCTTTACTTTGCGCCGTGTAATGCAAATACTTGACACTTTAAAGGGTTTAATTTAAGAGCATTATTGTCCGACCACCAATTTAATTTATCAAGATCGGATTGAAGCACACAGAATCAGTACTACTTTCTGACTTCTTGAAGATGAAAGTGTCGTCAGCATATTGGTAGATAGACGAAATGCATATGAAAGAATTGAGATCGTAACATAATGTTGAACAAGAGTTGCCCCACCACAGATCCTTGAGGGACTCCTGATAAAACATTTACCCTCTGACTGGAACCACACGAAACATAAACACTTCTGTCGACAGGTCAGGAAAGAAAAAGAAGTTATCCATTTTAGGCATGGAACCAAGATACATAAGGTTTTTGTTTAATTTAGTGATGAAACATGATGAGAATTGAATCAAAGGCCCGACTGTAGTCCACTAAATCAAGATCACTACGTGCCGGTGGATTTGGAAATCGTCGATCAAGGGCTGCAGCCATTCAGTTTGGTTGCCTCACATAGAGCTGTGGCACAATGATTTTTCCAGGTTGTAAAACCATGCTGATTTTCAAAAGCTGCCATTTAGCATGGATGAGATCCTAAGTTAATCACAAACCAGGGCTTCAAGCATTTTCACAACAAAAGATGTTAATGCTATTGGTCGGGTACTTAGTCAACAAAGAACGGTTGCCCTTTTTATTACTGGAACTATATTGGCTATTTTTCGCAACAGTCCCGGTAGCTTAACAAAGCAGCGACAGTTGAAATGCGTGCGAGAGCGGATCTCTATTAGTCGCACACAATTACCATACGACCCGATATTTGTCCGGATCCAACATCTTTGTCGGGAGACAACATCCTTATTCTGCTTAAGCACCATATCAGTCGTCACACTGAAATCAGCAGCTTGGAACATCTCACTCTGGGAAGGTAATTTCCACATTGTCATCTTTGAAAGTAAAAAAACTACAAAAAGGTCCATTAAAAACCTTTGGCAAATTTTTGAATGAAACTTAATGGTTTATTGTTGACATGAAGGAGAAAGGATTTTCTGGTTGTGAGCGGGAAGATTTAACAAAACTCCAAAACTTTTTCAAATTGTCATTTTTAGTCATCATATTTGTTGCCATGATCCTGTAGGCTTTTTTGAGAGCATATTTGACAGCATTTCGGGTTTTTTTTGTATTTATCACCCGAGGTTTCGCTGGAGTTGGTCTTTGGCTTTTAAAAGCCTGGCGTTTCTTTGTAATTATTTAATTTTTTAATTTCAAGAGTAATCCAATTAAGGTTTGGCTTTGGAATGCTTTGGGGGCTAGGGGATCCGATTCGTCCCACACAGTCCAAGAATGTAACACAAAGCCGTTCCATGTAGCATCAATAACATTGTCATGATAACATTATCCCCAGTTTGTATCAGAATAAGTTCATTGAAGTTTCTTGGGGTCAGCTTTTGCGTATCTATAATATCTTTACGGCTGTGGATGGGGTGCCCTTTGGTTTGACATTTTGTGTGAAAATGTAACCATATAATGATCTGACGAGGCTAATTTTCGGTAACTGTACTGTAATGTTAATCATGTATCGGGATGTGTGGTAAACAAGATCAAGGATGGAATCGGGATTGTTTGCGAGTTACAAAACAAAAAAAAATCATTTCAAGTTGATGAAGGCCAAAAGAATCGGTAATTTCATCAGGCGGATCACATATAATTTGTTACTCAAATGTTGCAAAGACTGATCAGCATTAAAATCCGCCCCTTAACATGTACCGCATAATGTTCATGATGAATTTAAGTAATATTGTTCAAGCAATCAATCTAAAATCTCTACTAGAATGATATCAAAAATGAAACTTATTTCGAAGTTTTTAGTTCTGATCTATAGGGAAATGAATTTCCAATATTCAATAAATCTTGCCCCGCGTGTGCAATCACGGCCGTATGTGGTATTTTTCGTGTTTGCAATGGAGCGAGTATTTTAGTGTTGTGGGCGCTCTTTCTTTCTAAACCTTATACGGGAGTCGCTCTGCAAGACCTCAGATTTGTTAATTTTTTTTGAGATTTTTTTTACATTACACTCTATATTTGACCAAATCGCATTTTGAACAATCCAATTTTTAACGATTTAACAAAGGAAATCGCATGAAGACATGGTGCTTCATGAAAATGGGTCGATTTTGGCCGTGTTTTCGCTATGACTGCAATTGTCTCAAATCCGATTGAGAATGGATTGTTGACAGCTAGCGCAATCAAAGAAGTACATTGAAACTCAATGTAATGGCGTGGTGTGTGTATTATGATCTAAAGGCTAATTGAATAGCCTAGTTATCAAGTCAAGTCGCTTTGGGTTTCTTGTTTTAAGGGCAGCGAGATGGTCAAAACCGCGTTTCCCTTCATTTTTTGACCAAAAAAGCGTGCGTCGATTTTTGACATTGTAAATTTAATCTCAATTAATACTCCACCCCAATCCTAGAGGTATTTCAAAAGAAACCAGAACTTGGTAGATTTTTCTTGACTTATAATGAAATATGTTAAGAGAAGAAGTAGAAAAAGAGCTCTCAAGTGCCAAAATTAACTAGTTTTCTCCTCCCACCTCTAATTATACCCCTTATATTTGCACGGCAATCCTGTCATACCGCGCTATAGTGACAGCCGAATGCGGGGGGGGGGGTGTTAGTGAAAAGGCATATCAATTACTTAAGGGATTTGTTCGATTGTATTATTTACATTTCTTGAAGATAATTCCAAGTGTTTGAATTCTCACAAATCATACTATTTCCACAAAACGTGTTTTAAACAGCTGTATTTCTTTGGTAAACGCAGTAAGAGCGCCAAATGCACAAACTGGATATTTTAGAATATATCAATTTACTTGGACACCCATAACTCCGCGTTCATGTGGTCGTGGGTAAACAAAAAATGACACTTTGTCTTAAAAACGTCCATAATTTGTCAAAATCGAAAAAAAATCAAAAAACAATGTTATCAGGGTGTTCGAAGGGCGCACAACACTAACACTCCACCATCCAGTTCTGGGGAATGGTACGTAGTTCCGGTAAAATGATAAACAAAAACATGTTTGGAGATATTTTGCAGTCCTTTGGTGACCGGTTCCTAGTGAGGGTGTTATATTATATAAAAGTGAAAGAGTATAGCTTGACCTCGCTGAGATTACAACAAAATTTGGAATTTCGTTCGGTAGAAACTACTCTCTTAAACTAAAGAGTGAAAAACCACCTAAAGAGTGAAATCTCAACTCCAAAAAAGAGCCCGCTGAGTGACGCAATCTATTAGAGTGATATCCACTCTAAATAAAGAGTGAAAAAATACTCTAAAGCAAAGGGTGAAGTGATCACTCCTTTTAGAGTGAAACTAAGTCACTCTTTTAGAGCTGGGGGGAAAGC
>JAMKCH010012228.1:0-28623 GCA_023653785.1 Ophioderma brevispina
AGCCTAGCACTTGAACATACGCCAAGTACAAAATTTTGTAACTCGAAAAACCCTTATTTTGGGGGAAATTTTGCTGTCTCTCAACCAAAGCTTGCCCCTATTTTTTCAGTCATCTGTCATCGACATATCCTGGGTCTGGAGCGCGAGCCTACCCATATCCAGGCCATTTGACTGCGTCAGTGCTGTGCTAATATTGAGGTTTACCATTAGAATGACGTTTTTTTTATATCTTGGGAATGAAATGGATTTGGAGGGCTCAAATTTCAGGACGACAAGGAAGAACAATACGATCTTTAATCGATACTACTTCCAGGTGTGATTCAGGGGTGGAATCAAAGACGATCGAACACGTACCTTTAAGTGATTCGTTTTCTTCTTTTGAACTTACATTTTTCCGACTTGCTCCCAGTATGTAAATTAAACCTCACCACCATTTGAATTTGCTTTTCATGTTGTATGGAAAGGCAAATTGCTTAATACAATTTCAGGAAGAGTTAAAACTTTAATTATTTATTTTTTTTTTTTTTTTTTTAAAGTATATTTTGAAACCATGAGTGTAACTACTTGTACATGGTTCAATCAATTGTTTCAACTCATTCTCGTATTACTGTTAGATAATAAAACCGGAGCCACGAAGTCTCAGAGTTTAGTTGTTGTGCGGCTGACAAAATACAATATTTTGATGATCAATAAGATAAATAACTTAAACAATTATGTCCTCAATTGCTTCGGGAATTAGATGGGCTGGGATCTCACCTTTGCCGCCGTGGTTTTGAAACTCGTTTTAACATTCACTCGAAATGACACCTTTCGTATTCATGATTTAAGTCCGGAATTTATATATTCAAATCCACCTTTTATTTTTTTTTTTCTTAATCTTCAGCATAAACGACGATTGTTCTTCACTATGCCCGATTAAGCCCAGAGGGTTAAAATCAAACAACCACTTGGATCCCCCAATGATTTTCTTTCTTCATCTTGATCTTGGGTCAAATTTTCACATCAGAATTGTCATCTTAAAAATATACAAGTACTCTTGAAGGTAGGCTTGATGCGCAAAAAGAACTGTTTCGATGATAATTCAACCCAGATCATCGTTACGCACCGATATTATTTACCCCTGTTTTGTTGTCGTTTATTAACAGTCGGCTAAACCTGTCCCCAGGGCTATGCTGTTCATTTTTACTGTTTGGATCTAAGTATGGAATCCCAAGGTATACTTGACTTTTATTTTTTGGGATGCATCCGCCTATCCATGACATACAGTCTAGATTTAACTAAAAGCGTGCAATTATTAATAGTATGACGGCTTCTCTGGATCTCCATTATTTTTAAATTTTTTTCCTTAAATCAACGACCAGTCAGTTTGCTGCTGAGAGTGGTTACTTATCTTGGTGGTTATCATTTATAAAAAATTTGAAGCGTAGTAAGTGTTTGATACCGCAGACAGAAGAAAACTAATTTTGCTTGCACTTAACCTTAATGCAATTATTGATTGAAAAGAGTGCATGAAACACAACTGCCTGGGGTGTTGCACTGTTGACGTCATGTGACTTCGCTGGGCGGGAAAAACCTCAATGTGCATTTGACATTTAAGAGCAAACTCACTGTAACATTTCAGGAACACAAAAACTTAATATTTACTGTAAATGGCTTGCAAAAGAAAAGTTTTCCTTTCTAATATATTTAGATAATTAATTTACCCCAGATTCTGGAATAAACTGCAATATGATTTACTATCAAATTTGGCATGATATTCAAACATAACCCGATGTGACCAACTGCACATAATTATGAGTTTTAACATTTGGGCCCACTTTTTACAATGTGGTTGTGCATTTGACCTCTGGAGTTACATAGGAGGTTTTTCCCGCCCGCGAACGTAAACTTTAACGATTTTTCTCATAATGAACAACAAACAGCTTAATGACGCGACCAGTCAATAACTAATATTGTAACTTAACCTATTTCTGAGTAGACACCGGTGTCATGTAATAAGTGTACGTGTGACTGCGTGTCCTACCACACATAGCTTCGTGTTCTACCCATTGAGTGGTTGAACGATCATTCACAACGGTAAATACAAGTCCTTTCGTTGCTCCTGTACAAAATGGGCGAGCTGAAAACGTCATTTCTCCTCAATGGGATATCTCAGACCTAAGGCTACATTCTCCTTAAAGATCATCATACTCATACCCGATCAGTAATGAAATTAGGGTATTTCCACATTTTTTTCGAGCTACTGGACCGGCCCGGAAGGACTAGCATGCCCCGTGAACTGCAGATTTATACTTAATATTGATAGGCACCACGATTTTCAACCCGATTTCAACATTTCTCTCAGTTTTGGAATACAATCAGAAACGGTCCTAAAAACAAAACACAAAAACATAATTTGCAGCGGGGACTGAAAGTACCTCTGTTTCTCAGTATTTACCAGTGTGAATCCTTCAGCACCGCACCCAAACAGCCTCGTCTACAAGGTCCCCCCACCCCATTTCACGGTTTTTACGAAACATGTGACATGGTAGCTGGATACTCTCTAATTACACCGTATTGTTTAACCATGTCCTGTGAAATTGTCAGGATGCATTATAAAACAATTCCACAACCTTTTTGGGAACTGTAAACAGAAAAAAAAGAGGGTACATTTGTTAAGTAGACTCTCACTGTAACAATCTATATAGTTTAATTTCTTAGATCTCTCCTTGAGAGGAAGTGGTAGAGAAACTTATTATTGTTATAATATCAGACAGAAAAAATCTGACAGTCAGCAAAAATACGGGAACAGGCAGATAACATTAAAAATCGCAATTCTAACATTTGAAAGAAGATTTTCTACACCACATCAGGGTTTTTTATTCAGAGTCAAATTTTGCAATGTTTACCATGTCAAAAAAAACAATCTCCAAGCCTTTGGAAACAGAAAAAAAACGGTATATTTGTTAGTGACTCTCATCGTAAAAATAATTTTTGTCTACCCTAGAGAGGGAATTGATAGTTAGAAAGACTCATTTATTTTAAAGTTATAATAAAAATTAATAAGTTTCACATCAAAACATCATTTACTTTTAATTTAAGTAGTCGCTGCCGAAACTAGTGGCACACGAAGAAAACGATGGAAGCTTAGCAGAGATTCGGCCGGGGGTGAGGGGAAATAATTAATGAAGAGCTGATTTCCAAGGGCCTTAATCCACTGGACTTGCCTTGTGTCATATTTCTGGGTTTATTTTTTGACATATAGTAATATCTAATGCCCATTGACAATAGAAATTGATTAGATTGGTGATTTGATTTTATATTCAAAGTTATTGAACATTAAGTTCGCCATCTGGAATGAGTTGGTGGTTAGTTATAAGATGACTGACTTTGGATTTATGCCCTTGGAAATCAACTCAAAAATTTCTATATATTATTATTAGTTACAGGTTATTCATATAGGGAGGTTTTAAATATAAGTCACGATTATGTTCCAAAAGGTAGCAAATTAATTGTCATAACTATTCCGGGGATTTATAATGATTAAAGCACTGAAACTCCGTCGGAATCGGAATTTCTTAAATGATTTTTACAAAGAGCAGCAATTGGATTAGGCCCTTTTGGAAGTCAAAATATCGGACGTCGCTATTTGTAATACTAATCACGAACACCTGGACGAAATATTATACATCGTGATTTGTTATGTGTGTGTAAATAATCATAGCAACATGAACAGAACGAGGTAGAGTAAAGACCAGCGTCCTTATACCATCAGCCTTTGGCCGGGCACAAACTATAAGGAATAATAAAAAGAATTTAGCAAAATCCTCTCGGGGATTCTTCAGTTGTGAAAACAAGAAAGGATATAAAAAATTTCAGACTAATGCAAGCAAAATATAAAAAAAGTAAAAAAAAACTCTCTATATATCATTTTAATTTCATGTGTCGAAATTTATTACAATCCTGATGACGTCATATCTATTTTTAATTAATTAATTATAGTTTATTTCCAAAAGATATTACCAAAAAATGTTTATAAATCTTAAAACACTATGGTTGTGAGATTGCAAACTTCAGAACTGTAACAATAAACTGTGTCTCTGGGTGAAATGTTAACCATCTGTTGCATTCTTTAAAAATTGCATTGCATTGGAGGAATTACGATCGTATGTATGCACTTGTACGCGTTCTTCTGGACTGACCACGACCAGTGTCCATTATATTTCAAAAAATTGACTCGCGGTCTGTACTCTGTTTGGCGGTACATATTTTGCTGTCTGTGCTAGATAGACTTAACGTCATTATAAATGTATCTATATCACGTTGATTAGGCATAACATTTGTCCGACCGAAGATAAAAAAGCTAAACAAATTTACATCATTTACATCAATATTTCTCCATATGGTGTTTAGTACGCTTATACTTTTGGTGACAATCAAAACCTTTATATCTCCCTTACAGACCCCAACGAAGATTTGGGAATCAATTGTTTTCATTCATTTTGAAGATAATCGCCTACAATGTTCAATTCCGGAGTATCGTTTGAATCAGATACACTGTGTGACGTTATAAGGCATTGAGTATTTGCCAGCCATCCAAAGTAAAGCATATTTGCCACAAAATATGTAGATAGGGTAAGCCGAGTGGACCAGGCGGTGCGTGATCTGGAGGTGGTCTTAATTCTTGCTGGGAAATGCTCACTGATTTATAGTTAAAGGTGTCGAAATTACATGAGTAGAAACTGTAAAAGAAAAATGGATTTGATCCTTCGTCGACAACATTGTATTGAAATGTTGTGCCAGTTCCTTTTCAAAGGAAACGATCCAGTAAACTGAACGTGCCAATTTTAAATTATTATCTAAAAGATTTCCAATGATAGCCAATCATAGGTTCGATCGGGTGAGCCGTAGGGACGATCTTGATGTTCTCACAACATTCCTCTCTCTTTTTTTCTTTGTGAAAGTGCATTAAAATGTTAAATTAGTTCATGTGGCGAGAAGAAAAGAAACAAGTGCAAATGCAGAAAAAAAGGTCTGTCCCCCAGTCTTTGCCGTGATGTTCCCTCCAAAGACTTTGCGACATGATTTATCAGCTCGGATGAACTACTTTAATCATTTTAACACAAATTGGCAAATGTGTTTGAAAGGTTATCAATTTTGCTATCTCGTTGTTTTTGCAGAATACAGTGTTTTGTTATTTTTCTACGATTACGCTATGTAAAAGAAGCTCGTAAGTGCCAATTCAACGTTTTTTTAAAAAGAGGAGGTGTTTTATTTTTTGTTACTTAATGTAACTAAAACATAAACAAATTAAAGAAATTTATCTTGCAGTTTTGATGAAACAGTTGCACCACATTTAAAAAAGTAAATTCAAGCGGTAATGGTGCCCCATTTCTATTAAAAAAGGCATAATTTGTAACTTAAAAAGTGACGCCATTCCCTTGCAAATTCAAAAATAAAAATCGATATGTTTTTAGATTTTTTTCAAGGCATCAGATCCATGTATTTGCAAATGCTGCACATTCTACATAGTGTTGAAAGAATAGACATTTCCCCAATACAAATAATCACACACTCTCTATCTCTTCACACAATTACACACACCCTCTCACACCCGCGCGCTAGCACGTACACACACGCGTGCACGCACACACACACACACACATACCCACTTTCTACGACGACCGATGACATATGTACAGGAACTGAAAGGTAATCACGCTAAGTTTAACACAAAGTTCCGGATTTTTTGAGAAAGAAGATGGCTGGTGGAGTTGTCAAGTTGTGTCAATAATTATCAATAGGGAAATTTCAACGAAGGTCTTTGTGACACGATTCATGATAAACCAAGCTAATATTCAATCGGATTTCGGGCAAAACGGTGTGTTTTAGAGTAAAAAGTTTGCAGATTGAAGTAAATAAGGTGCAACCTGTTTAAAATGGCCTCTGGAAAGATCAGATATCGTCTCCCCATAGTATTGTTTATCTCTGAGCTGAGTGAAAGTGCTCCTTTTAAAATTTTTTAAAATGTTCCGGTTGTGTTGAAAAGCACACCATGATGTCTGTCTGGTTACAAGGATTCCAAAAAGGTATAGTTTATACTACCTGTGACTATAGTTTCGGAATTATGGGGTAAAAACTGTAAAAATGGTAAAAAAAGTCAATTTTGGTTTGTACAGGGGTCAAAAATTAAAAGTTGCTCCAATTTTTTAAAAATGTGGTTCAAATTGTTGGTTTAGCTCATAGAATGAAATATAGGAATAGTTTTGACTATCTTACGTGTCTGGTTATTAAGCAAAATGGCGAATAAAGTCAACAGCTATTGGCAGCTATTGGATTCTATTGACCTATGACCTATTTTGTTGGATAACGTGAAAACTAAGCATAACAGATAAGGCAAACTATTCATTATTTCAATCCTTTAAGCTAGGGAAACAATTTGCACCACATATTAACTGAATCAAAGCAACTTTTAACTTTTGACCCATGTACACACCAAAATTGACTTTTTCACAATTTTTACAGTTTTTACCCCATAACTCCGGAACTATAAGCCATAGATAGTGTAAACTATACCTTTTTGGAATCCTTGTGACCAGACAAACACCATGGTGTGCTTTTTAACACATTCAGAACATTATAAATTGTTGACCCCTGTATAACCTTAAAACCCAATCTGGGGGCCATTAAGGGGGATTGGCAAGTGCTTCCATCAATTTTATGGATTATCAATGCCTAAAGTACTTGTGTGCAAAAATTCACAATTTTATCCGGAAGTGCGCACTCTTACACTACAGTCCCCTGCTAAATAGCTCCTTGGTTTGACCAAGATATATTAAGTTTTGGTAATGCATGAATTATACATAGTACATTTGCAGTGTTTCACTTTCGTGCTTTGTGATACCAGAATTTATGTGTACATACTGGAGAGCCTATCAGAGGGCCCAGGTATCGAAAATAAGCAATAATAAAATAAAGAAGGGGGGAAGGAGAGCTGAAAAATCAGAAATATCCCGATGAGGGCGCACTCAATTTTCAAACAAATCATGTGTTTGCATATACATAATGCTTGTCTATATACTAATCATTGTGTGAAATAACTAAGCTCAACTCGAAGTCCTTCATATAGAAAATCGAAACTTTGTTATAAAATTCCGGATCCGGAATTTTGGTTGCACACGGAATCCCATGGCACTGTTATACTGTGCATGCATGAAGACTGAAACTCCGATTATCGTTAACTTTGGAAATTAGCATTTTATATATTTAGGTAACTATCTTTAATTCTAGATGACTATTTTAATAACTACACAAAATAATTATATTTCGAAATCTCTCATTCAGCCTTTAAGTCAAATAAAACATTTAACCGGTAAATAGTGACTTGAGAGGCCAAACATATACAACAAAAGATTGCGTTAAATCCTGCGAAAAAAAATAATAAAAATAAGCCGTCGCATCATGGACATAATAGAGAGAAGGACAACCAACGCGAAAACCACCAATTACCTAATTCGATTACCCATTCATCTCGACAAAAGCTAGGCACTCGATGTGTATTCATGTGCATACACCGAGACCGTTTGTGATCTTTATCTCTTTGCCGCGGTCGATTCAGTGACTTGGGGAAAAGCTGTCCACAAACTTTGTAATTTGACCGGATGTTGTGACCCTATCTTTTTTGGGCAAGTTGTTGTCACCAAATAGAGGAGAATTTTGTTCAGAAAATACCGAAAACCCCATCAAAATCCGTCATTCCTTTGTGGAGCTACGACTGTAGAAAATCAGCTTGCATTTTGAGTGATTTTGTGACCCGTAATTGTTAAAAATCTTGTGAAAATAATATGAAAAATGTTCCGATCACTTCCGACTCTTGAGAAACGGTATTATGAAAGTTCAATGTACCTTGTAACAAAGTATAACTTCTGAACTGGTGCCCAAGCGCGCCCAACACGTGTAATTGTACATCGAAAACCCACAAAATTGTAATATTTTAACTTCCGATTATGTTGAATTTGTTTACCGTAGTGGCTGTTTGATAGTCGATACCATGTCGAACTGATTCCAATTTCAGTTTCATCTGAAATATGAATGTGATAATTCATACTTTTATACCTAATGAAATGTATAACTTAAATACATAATTTAACCCTCGTCAACCGAAGGGGGGGGTGTTACCCGCGCTCTTCTATTCTTTCGACCGACACACACCAAAAACCCGGTGTCAAATGAGTTAATGTTTACCAATTGACATTTTATGCAAACCGTATCATGCCCCCCCCCCTATTAAAAACACTACTGGGTATAGGAAAGGTAAAGGGTGATCCCAAAAGTGATGATAGGTGGGGCAATCACCCCCCCCCCCCTATAGGCGTAAATCCCGGGGAATATATCCCCCCAATAATTTTGATGAGGGTGATGGTCAATACGACCACCACCCCAATGGTTGAATACACCCCATTCACGTGTTTTTTGACCCAAAATACTCATATTTTCCCTAATAGTTTTTAAAAAATGGTAAATTTCCGCGCGCTTGCGCGCATTTGTTCCAAATTGTCAATTATATTAAGATTTTATTTAGCTTCTAAATGGCACATCTTTAGCCTGCGCTTGGCGCGCACATGTGCTAGTAATGATCTTTTTCATCACAAACCCATTTCATCCATAAATTTTCATCAACCAAATCCCCCCAATGTCAAAAAGAAATTTAAGCCACTCCCCCCCCCCCTCTCAGGAAGGAAATACCAACACGCCCAGTACGGCACGGAAATATCACAGGACATTTGATTTTAGTTGCAATAGATAGCGGTCCCTTCTTTCCTTTGATACCAAAATGATACAAAACATCCAGCTGTCATAATGACGTCATAATGTCTCTACATTATGGAAAGTGTTTAGGTGGTACAATATTTTTTGAGCCAGTAAATTTCCAAACTATCATGTTTTCTCCCTATATGCAGTATTTTAACCTTATTACCTTATGACGTCATAGTGACGTCATCGTTAGTTTCTACTATTTTGATACAATGCAAAGTAAAGTTTATAAATTCTAAGCTATACTGTAGGTACCACATTTATAGGAATGGGGTGTTCAGTAAAGACTATTCAACAAGCGAAGACCCGTCAGTCCTCGCTGCTGAGGGGTGATTATCGCATTATCTTTAGCCGGTAAAGGTGATTTATAACAAAAGGCGGCAACGTATATGGTTTTTGAAAATAAGTGTGTTATTGGTCCTTCTCAATTTACGTCCATGGTCTCCTTGATTCGTCTGGCTAATTCTTCTTACTCCCATAACGGCACGTCTAGATGCATGCGAGTAAACCGGAATCATATCGTTTTGTGGCGAGTCTTCCCCTTCCCGACAACGGGGAAGATTTCGAGACGTATTCCCTAAAGATTGGAATGATCCACGGCATGGGTTGTAGAACTCAGTGTAATTTCAATCGCTTAGCGTTTTTATTTATAACATCGGCCGTCGTACCAGGCGAAGCCCCAATAGTGCACCAAACACTTAGATGAAGGGGTGCCCAATACCTAAATGCGACAAAAATATAACACAACAAGATGGAAAATAATGAAAAAAACTCATGGAGACGAGAGATGATGAATCATGGACAAACTGGCTACAATGAGCCCGAACAGCTGATTTGAAAGCTAAGAAGAATTACTAGTGACAACATAGCTGAAGTGGTTCCATATGAGGGAGTATCTGGTTATAAGGACTTCTTCTGACTAAGACTACGACGCGGAAAGGATTTGAAGAGAGCACAACGTTAAGATTCCTGATACCAGGCCGGATTGAGGTAAAAAGTATAGGTATGAGGCAAATGTAGGTTGTGTGAGAATCTTGTACAGGTACAACATATAGCAAAATCACGGCGTTTAGAGCGAAGGGGACAGTTAACAGTTTGAGAAGAGATCGTCTGAGTAAATTCCATTCCTGTAAATGACAACGGGCAATTAAAAAAAAGCAAACCGTTGGTTGCTCCACTCTAGTTGTAAGTGTCCTGTTGAGTGGGTATAGGTGATACATCCATCCAGGATAGGCGACCTAGCCATGGTTAAAGATACGACTGGTAACAAGGGGAGGCCACTAGGGACGGACCTGTGAGAAAACCATGGCTTTTCTTGCTTTCTACAAACTATCAATATGGAGGTTCCAAGACAGATTACTGATATCCAAATCCCAAGAAATTTTCACAGAATGACTCTTTCAATATGCTGCCCATTCTGGAAGGGTAAGGTCAGGAAAAGGGTCTCCTTTTTTTTGGTGAAACAACCATTTTTTTGGCTTGGTGGATTGGCTGTTAGGATGTTGGCCAAAACCAATATGGATGTATCGATAGCTCTGGAAGTCACAAGATCAGAGTTATTAAGAACTGGTTTATAGAGTGTGGTATCATCGCATACAGAACCAGGGCACTATCTGTGGTAAAGGAGATCCAAAGATCATTGGCAATAGATAAGAAAAAGAGAGGTCCAATGACAGAGCCCGGGGACACCGGAAAGAACAGGACTTGATCTGAGGAACACTACCATGAACAGCAACGGTTTGGAAGCGGTTGGATAAGTATGACCTAACCAGGACAGAAGATGACCTGTAATACCCACAGACCTAACTTCGCAAGGGACCATGAGGCCTTTTCACAAGCTTGTCAGGTCATAGGGCAACGGCAATGCTTTTGTGATTTTCAGAGCTTGTTCCATTCATGAAGTCCGTGATGAGGGCATCAGATGAGAGAAGTTCGGAAGAAATCGAACTGACGCTAAGTGAGGATGTTATTAATCTTTCATGTGCTGGAGCATTGTCTGTGGATATCTTCTCTAGAAGTTTGCCAATGATAGGTTGTAGAGAAATGGGCGAGAATTGGAGTCAGAATGGGGAGCACCGGATTTGAAGATGGGAATCTCACAGACACTTTCCAGGCACTGGGGAGGGAACCATGATAGAAAAGATTGAAAGCTCACATAAGATGTTGACAACAGTCAGCATATTCTTCACATCATACTGGTTATTCCATCTACACCAGCAGCAGAGTTGTTGGCACTGCTTGCAAATAGAGGTGCTGATTTCATCATTTGAGCACCTGAGATGAACAAGAGGGGAAGATATCATTGTACACACGGTGCGCCGGAAACCTCTCCTTGTTGAATCATTCTGAAGAAAAGAAACGATTAAAAGTGTTGGCAATGTCAATAGGGGTATTGGCACAAAACATCCTTGTAGTTGATTTATCAGTAACAGATGCCTGTCCATTACGCGAGACTTAACAAAGCCCCAAAAGCGTTGCCAGTGGAGTTTTTGGTGAGAAGGCTGTCAAAAAAGCATATTTACATACTGAGCTGATTTGAAAGTTTATTTCTGGCACTTGTATTTCTTAAAAGGATCCACTTTTTGTACTTTTTCCATTTTTAACAGCAGGTTTCTTCTTTCTGATCAATTGACGAAGTACAGAATTCAGCCAAGGTGGGTCCTTGGCTTTACATTTAACTGTCATTTGTGTAACAAATTCAGACATAGTTTTTTCATGAAAATCTATGAAACTATTCCAAGCAAAGTTAACAGCACTACTTCATCAAAATTAAAATCATATAAACCCTTAGCGGATTCCCATCAGCTTTACTATAAAGCCACATTGGCCGTTTTGCCCGATCCTGGTGTTGACGGTTGAAAATGAAGTGCAGTATGAATAGAAACATGATGACATGCACTAATAGGAATAAATACATTCACATCACGTATCAATTGGGGTCATTTGTATCTGCTGATCAATTAAGATGGTTGCCAATGACCAAAAAAGGGTTGGCTGGAGATGTGTTTGATGTAGACTAAAGCTGGATTTAAAATTCAACATTGATCAATAGTAAGAGATGTATCCAAAAGTTGATTTAAAATTTTCCCCAAAAAAAACAATCAATTTGTGGAATCGAGTGATCCAGAGCGCAGGGCTTGAGCCACACTGGCACTGAGCTGGGGGAGGGTTTGTGTTACGGTATGGTGGACGGTAATATAGACAGATTTTGAGGGTAGCATTTTTCATAAAACATTCATCCCACATATTTCATCAGTTGGAACATTAAGTGTTTTTAAACCCTGGGTTTCATGAATTGTGTATAGCAAACAAACACCACCACCCCTGGTTTAAACGTTACTCCTGAAAACACTGTATTCATTATCTAAATAGAGTTGTCAGAGTCTGATATATTACAATTTAACCATTATTCATACAACAATAATGGCAAGGCTTTGAGTCCAGTGAATGAATTAATAGGTAATTGCGTCGATTTTGTTCACACAATACTTCCAGCATTATAAGCAATAGTGATGTATTAGTTGCATGGTACTAATTCATCGCCGTGGAACCGGGGGGGGGGGGTCTAGTGCGAGTATATGGTAGGGACCACTCATCACACGACAATGTATTTCATGACACCGGTTCCCAGCAAACGAACCAGATCGGACCGCCTAACAACTGCTTGGAATTTGAAGTCGTCCCTAACCCAGATTTTCCTTCCTTCACGAACATACATTTGAATATCTGTTTTTGATGGCCACAGAGAAGGTTGAAGATCCCAATCTCTGTTTTGCGATTCTTCGAGCATTTGATGCCAGATCTTCCTGACGCTTGGTCACATGACTGCACTGAATAGAATCATGTTATTTAGAACCTAGTACCTGTGAAATGAAATTTATATCCTTCCTAATAGCTGAGATTTTAATCCAGGCGATTGTCCGGTCAACTAAACTGTTTTCAATACACTGTAAGCAATGTATTTGCTTTTTAACGTGAAAAACGTGGAGGAGGAGGAGGACGCAAGAAAACCACGCCATATCTAAACTCTTATTCAATTTTAAAATGTTAATCGATAAATTTAGTTCCATCTTGGTCATAGATGTCTTTCCTGTGGCAAAGCAAGATGGGAATTAAATACAACCGAACAGCGTGTGAAAAAGCCAATACTCAACATAAACCAATACCTTTTCTAATTGCTCGGTTTAAAACCCAGGGAACCGTCTGGTCACTGTTTCCGTGTTGTTATTAAGGCACGAGTTGAAACTATGGCTTTTGTCCTGGAATCCGCTGTTAATTTCATTTCAGTGCCCCGAATGTATATCAAATTCCTTAATATTTTACTTCTCAACAAGTGAACGATAACAGCAAAACCTCTGCCATTGTATGTCAAAATCAATTATTTCTTTGACGAGAATTTAAAGAGAAGAGAGAAAACGAGAAGCACCTGCCTTTTCCCCCGTCGAGAAATTGAGTCATAGAAAATCACACTCTTTGCATGTACTTGAGCTATAAGGTCTGGGTCCCCTGCTTGAAGTAAATACGCTTTAGCCTTACCTGCACAAACTGCGTTCATACATACTACTTATTCTTGAACTTGCGTGATTGCTGGTACTTGAATTCCGGTCATTTCAGGTGGTCATTTTGGTTGGGGATACGTAGTCGCGAGTTAAAAAGGAGAACTTTAATTTAAATTGAATTTCACTTGTAATGGGAGAAATGCTTTATGATCTTTATATGGTAATAAGAGCTTGCTCCGCGATTGTGCTACTTTTAGCCAGTGCTTCTCAATCGGAATTTTTTTATTAGTATTTTTTTCACGCAAGCACTTGCAATAAAAGGTGTAAAGATTCGTAGCGTGATAGTGAGTGATATATATATATATATTTATATAATCTATTATATCTTATGATATATTTATTATAAATAGAGATTTATATATATATGTATATCTCCTGTCTCTCTCTCTCTCTCTCTCGCTCTTCTTTCTCTTCCTCTCTCTCTCCCTATATATATATCTACATCTTCCCGAGTGCATCACATACAGTTGTGCCTGAGCAACCATGCAAACGGAGATCAGCAAGCTACACTTTGCTTATTGTTCTTGCTGGGTTAATGGGAGGGCGGCATGTTTGCCCACCCATTAACGAACCAATAAAGCAGGTGTGTAATGGACTAAATTTTAGCGGTTTATATAGTGGGTGTCCACACGAATTTCACCGATCAAGTTTTTTAAAGTGGGACTAAATGTCAACTGATACGCTATTCAGCATGTAATCGTCGCGTAGTGCCATTCATATTTCGAGTCCCTCAATACTCATGCTATACCATCCCCGACATTCCCCGGCGTAAAATCAATTGAGGCCGCTTCACTGAGTGATGCTATTATTGCTATCTGTCGCTGATGCGTGCTTGGGACAGGTGGGACTTTAATTGGCTCCCTCTGTCATTGGAATGCTTTAGTAAAATCTTTCGCCGGAAGCAGGATGCACAACGAACTTTAACTTCTTTACAAACATCGTTCGATCTCATTGAAAGCGCGCCAAGCTTAATATAATTAACCTTAGTTGGGTCACTGATATCGCTTTACCAAAGCACACAAGCTCGGCCCTGTGCCAAATTCTCAATTATATTCATTCTCATTTTGGCTCATAATAATTCGTAGACACTTAGTACAATTTTTGTTGCAATTAATACATCGAGTCCTATTGCGAAAATGTCAGTGGTTTAGTTAATAATAATATATAGCAGAGATTTATTATAGCTCCTTATGCTATTTGCCTCTAAGCGCTTTCACAATGGCCGCTGATCACTGTTGCCCAAACATCCATAAAATTACCCATTTTAGTCATCATTTCAAGGGATCAGCAGATCGGGATCAGCGCTTTTCCCCCTTACAGCAACATACCTCGAATACACAGCCATCGCAGCCGGACCAGCTTCCCAAATATCGCATGGGAAATCGGGACAAATAGTGCAGTAGTTTCTTGTCCAGGGAATTACAAGACAGCTGAAATCTCACAGGGCTCGAGAACGCACGCCTACACGCATGGATGAGCATACACTGGAGTGGAGCGCTTACCTGATTGATCTATCTTGTCAGCTATAGTTCTTACATCGTCTTTATACTCTTGACAGTCTCAATATCCACAAGGCAAACCACAGTTTTCTTCAAAACTTTTCCCATCCATGACATCGTCCATTATAACGTTTTGCTGGTTTCGATATTCCCTATTTCTCTTGCACATTCACACGAGCTATCGGACCTCGTGTCCCAGCGCATTGTTCTTCCCCTAATTGTACATGCATGACCCCGAGCAGTAGTTGGTTGGAATAGATCACACGACAAGCATCATGGCATGGTGTTACGTCGTAATTATCACGTCGTGCCTCGCTTGTTGGTGGTTCGGGATTCTTTAAGGCGTGTGGTATCGCAATGGAGAACGGTGCCCCGGCGGCAAACCTATACTCCTTCATAATATTGTTGATTGTTCGGGAAAATGTGTTCGTGGAGGCCTATCGTTATTTGTATTGAGGTTAATCTTGAAGTAGTTATTTCTTTATTGAAATACGATCACTGCAGATTTGCCGTCGATTCAAAGGCATATTAACTCAAAATTAATTAACTGTCAATCAACATGGGGTAATCTATAGACTTACGTTGCAATTGCCGCGAGATGGCCGAAACGTCACTTTGTCGTGATCTTAGTTGATAACCAGGATGCTCCCATCAGTTCCCCCGATTTCATTTTTGTCTTCAATATTTCTCCATTCCAATGGTATTTACACAGTTAAGCTGGTTTTCAGTTCCATTTTTTTGTCTGATATGGTGACAGAAAAATGATCACCACGAAAATCTTTCAGATCTACCTCAGTGTCTCACCAAATTCCTTCATGTTTTCAGCATAGAATGTCGACAGTATGCAGTATCAGTAAAACACAACGCGTCAAAACAGTTTGATAAACAAATCAGGGTCCATTTTTGTGTTTTTTCATGCACAATTTTTTATTCACTCTGTATATATGCGAACGAATTGATCGTAACAGACTTCGCCGTGAATGAAGGAACACAAGTGCTGCAAATGGTGCCCTTGATAGATTAAGTCGCCAATACAAATTTTTTAAAATTGATCCAATCATTTTGAAACGTATACCACATTATGTTCTAACCATAAGGATTCAGAAAGGTATAGTTTTGTGTTAATAATCTACAGCCTAAGTTTCAGAGCTACAGTTTGAAAACAGCAAAAATCAATAAAAAGGTCGATTTCATTGTGACAGGGTCAATGTTTAAAGTTCTCCGATTGATTCAATAAATGGTGGAAATTATTGGTAGAGTTCATAGGATGAAAAGAAGGAATGGTTTTGATTGTCTTAGATGTAGGGGGCACAGACGGTCAGCGTCCAATGCATTCAATGGTGCTTGACCTTGTTTCACCTTTACTTTCACAATCTTGTTTACACCTGTTTTAGTTTTTTTTTTTGGAAAATTTGTCTTTATACAATAACCACATTTTCGAAACTCTTCTTAATCGCTTATAGTTTCTTTCTTTGTCATTTCTGCTCTTGACAAAAGTGATTTTAATTTTAAAAATTCCAAGATCTCACTCGTAGGGATATAAGTCTCAAAGGCAGAAATAAGAGCAGCAATCAGTCAATGTTTACGAAGTCCTAAAGTAGTGAGAATGGCCGTCTGTTACAATCTTAAGAAGGTTATCTAAAACAACTGTTGCAATTGGTAGGGATAACATAGTCCAACCAAGTATTTTGGTAAGTGATACTGTTGAAGACAAACAAGCTGAATGCATAAGTCGGGCGAAGTACAGGTAGAACTCTATTCATACTCGCACTAGAATCGAGCATAGTGTACTATGTGCTTACGTTTAGTGACTTTGATAAGGCATGTTCGAGACTCCTTGCATCGATATGGCCTTTAAAATTTAATCATGTCCTATAAAATTCCTTCAAAAATACTCGAAATGATTCAGATCTGAGGGAAATATTGATAGCAGTATTAGATGGAGAAGGAGTTTCAAGTGGTTCAAAGTAATGACAGGAGTGAAACAGGTGACGAATTCTTCTGGTGTCATCTTCTTTATTGTAGTGGAATGTGATGGTGAGGATTGTACCGAAGGAATAACACAAGGATCGGGATTAGGAATCTGCGTTGATATGCAAGTTTTCTCAAACACTCACATATGCATCTTACGTTATTAGTATCACACGAAACAGAAGTACTGATACTAAACAGCAAATCCAACAGCAGAATAGTCATAGAGGGTACCAATTATAAAGTGGACCAGTATACGCTATTTAGGTGCCACTGTCAGCAAACAGGTAGTGGTGGAGGACATATGACAAACCGAATTATCCAACAAAGCGTATGATGTCTTTCATTAAGCTCAAGAAAAACTGGAACTCTACAAATTTGCTTAAGAACAAAACTAAGCTATTCAATCACTCTATGATCGTCCTGCTGATGGCGTGCGAACTTAAACGTAAATGAAAGTTGACAACAAGATACGGACACTTTGTCAATTAAATGTATGTGTAATACTTAAAATCATGACATGTGTTGTATCAATGAATTACATACTTGAATGACACGGATCAGTGATGAGTTAACTGGAGGATGATGGGGGGGGGGGGGGGGGAATATATTAGCCACGTTGCTAGAATGGATGACAACTGGCTACTAGTACGATAGTCCTCAAGATTGGTAGGAAGAAGGCAGAGAAAGACGCCTAAAATACAATTGAGGCGAATTTGGAGAAGGAGAGGACGTCATGGGACATGCATCATAGAGTGCAGCAAAAGCAATCGCCAAAGACAGGATGCACTGGAGAGATACAACCTTACAAAAAAGCCCCCCCCCTTATGGCCACAGGCGCGACGAGATGTAAGATAGGTAAGGTCTAATCTATAGCACGATGTTGGTACCCGGGCCTGGTTATCTTCCCAAATCGATAGGCGGGGCGTTATCATCCCCCCCCCCCCCATGCGTTTGTTAATCGGTAATGATTGAAGAATTTGTATGTCAAAATGGTTATATATTTATCTTGCCCCAAAAGGGTTAATTTCCATGACAATCTGCGTAGAAATTAAACGCTTTAAACAAACAAAAAAAAAATTGAATGATTAGTCATACAACAAAAATAAAACTCCATTACATTCACCAACAGTTTGAACTTTTACATGACTTTCAACCGTCAATGTTCTTATCTCTCCCCCCAATTGTTTTTCCCGTCTTTCATTTCTATTTCTATTGTTCTTGTCTTAAACTTAATTTGTGCCAATATAATCAGTCGTTTTTGTTTGATGATGCATACTTTAAAAACCCACTTGTGTCGCTATGTTTAATAAAAAAAATAAAAAAAAACGCCCGTAGGAGAAATTTTCAGTTGCATAGGTGGAATTCATTTACGAATTGTGACCCGCAAAAAAGGCGAATGATTTGTATACTTGCATTATTCTAACGACAAGGAGACGGAATTCTACCGCAGCAATATTATTGACAACGTAAAGCTGATCAACCTGAATTTCGGTTGTTAAAAAACACTTTAACCTATATGCAGGACGGAATTTAAAACCGTCAAAGTTGACTATTTATTGTTCTCTTCTAGAGGCATTGCCCAGAATAATCTTTGACATTCACAAAGATGAAACATACTGTCCGCATAGTATCTTAAGTACCTAGGGACCAAATGTACAGCATGCACAAAATTAATAACAGCGAGCGAGGATTGTATGTTGACGATATAGGCACTGATAACCGTTTTACACATCGTTTCGAACTACATAACCGGGGCCTATGAAAAAAAGTTTTTATTAAGTCGACTTCTTATGAGTTAACTACCCACGTCAGGGGCTGAAAATGAGTAGATATAATAGAACGAAAACCATTCATTTAAAACTTTGTGGTTTAAGTACAATAGTAAACCTATAGGTATGTAAGTAATCAATATGTCTGAAATCAGATATTATACGAATAATAGAGCATTCTATGAGAAATGCCTAAAGCCTGCATATGGAAGTCCTTATGGCTTCCGACAAATTGTATAGAAATTCTTTCATATAAAGACCTTAATTTTTCATTGCTCCAGAAATTCCTTTTTTAGTGAAATTTTGTTATAATGTGAAACTGTATACATTTGCTTCCATTGATTGCAATACATAATTCCAATTCATCTGCCACGTACGACCAAAGTATGATCCAGACGAATAGCCCGAAATGTTTCTGAGGGACAAGTTCCTGGAAGGTGCAAACTATCCCGATTGCAGGCAACAAATCTCTGTCGCAGGACAAAAGGGTGCAGCAGCAGCGTCGTCGTCATCGTCGTCGTCGTCATCATCGTCATCATCGTCGTCGTCAGTGTCCTCGTCAACATTGTCCTCGTCATCCAGATCTGATATAATGTGGTTCTTGCCTCGAAAGCAATGCCCAACGAACTGCGCCCTCTTTGATCCTCTGTGCCAAAATTAGAGCAATATCTTTACCTGAACAACTTGCAAATCGTTTGACGCATGTGTTTTATCTGCATGTTAGCAGGGGACTGTAGTGTAAGAGTGTGCGCTTCCGGATAAAATTGTGAATTTTTGCACACAAGTACTTTAGGCATTGATAATCCATAAAATTGATGGAAGCACTTGCCAACCCCCCTTAATGGCCCCCAGCTTGAGTTTCAAGGTTATACAGGGGTCAAAAATGTGAAATGTTCTGAATGTGTTAAAAAGCACACCATGGTGTTTGTCTGGTCACAAGGATTCCAAAAAGGTATAGTTTACACTATCTATGGCTTATAGTTCCGGAGTTATGGGGTAAAAACTGTAAAAATGGTGAAAAGTCAATTTTGGTTTGTACATGGGTCAAAAGTTGAAAGTTGCTTTGATTCAGTTAATATGTGGTTCAAATTGTTTCCCCAGCTTAAAGGATTGAAATAAGGAATAGTTTGCCTTACCTGTTATGCTTAGTTTTCACGTTATCCAACAAAATAGGTCACAGGTCAATAGAATCCAATAGCTGCCAATAGCTGTTGACTTTATTCGCCATTTTGGTTAATAACCAGACAAGTAAGATAGTCAAAACTATTCCTATATTTCATTCTCTGAGCTAAACCAACAATTTGAACCACATTTTACAAAAATTGGAGCAACTTTTAATGTTTGACCCCTGTACAAACCAAAATTGCCTTTTTTACCATTTTTACAGTTTTTACCCCATAATTCCTAAACTATAAGTCACAGGTAGTATAAACTATACCTTTTTGGAATCCTTGTAACCAGACAGACATCATGGTGTGCTTTTCAACACAATCGGAACATTTTACAAATTTTACCCCTGTGTAACCTTGAAATCCAAGCTGGGGGTCATGAAAGGGGTGTGACAAGTGCTTCCATCATTTTTTTTGATTATCATTGTATAAAGTACTTGTGTACCAAATTCACAATTTTATCCGGATTTGCACACTCACATAAGATCTGTTCACTACAGTCCCCTACTATGTTGAATATTCCTTGACATTGCTCAGGCGATAGCTACCGTTGCATTGTCATTATGAAATTCGAATCAATATTACCTTTGAATTCAATTAAATGTAGTGTTTAATTTCTAAGTACACGAGGGCAATGTCGTTTTCGTATTAGCTTACTTCGTATTTGTATCATGCAAGATGTGTGAAACACTTGGGATGACCCGTGTTATTTAAATAATTCAAAGAATTAAACACTCAGAATATAGAAAATCCAACTTTAATCCTCACGTTACTTACACTGTAGTTTAAAATTATGCCAAAGCGGGTCGCGCGAATCAAAATATATGCCCAACAAGTGCAAACTATATATCCTGACAAAGTCGTCCCGAAATGTGAGCTCAAGCTTTACTATTTGCTATTCAAATGACACACTTCGAACCGAAAGAAATGTGTATACTTGGGTAAATAAATAACTCTGATTAAACGGAAGGTTTCTTCCTCAAGCTCTTCCGCATTAGCGGTATGTTAAATAGTAAAAAGGAAGTGTGTCAATTTTGGGAAATCAGTCCTCAGATAATTACTCACGAAACATTAGTTTCAAGCTTTAATCCGTTATCGTATATGGACCGGTCTGTGGATCCCGGGGATAAAATATTCCACACTGGTCTTCATTTTTAACAAATGTACCCTAAATACGAGTTAGTGAAAACATGTGAAACTATTTTTGTGTTTGGCGCTCAACTATGAAAACCCGCGATGACTCCACGAAACGATTAATGCGTACCCTTGTTCGCGTAAATTTTGCAAGTGTAATTTTGTGTTGAATTGTACACGCCATGCTTAAAAAACGAGTTTCGGTAAGTCGTAGTTACCCATGAGTTGCCGAATCTCGATCCAAACCCCTTAACAGGTAGCACGATTAAAAAATCAAAACTGAAACATTCAATCCGCTATGCAATATCCAAAAAAATGTGCATTGGTCCCAATTTCAGACTTTTTTTCGGGGTTTTATAGGCTCAAGGCCCAGAACCTCTGATTTTTACCAGAAGTGGTAACTGTGATGTCAAAAGAAAGAATTTTTCGTAATTTCCCCGTGAAATGGTTTGTGTGGAGGTTATTAGCGCAAAAGAAATGTCCCTTTTGGTCAACTCAATAGAATTTTACACAGCAGTCTATGGGCTCACAACTAACGTTTTTAGCTTATGAAAACTTTACAGGTGGGGGATTGGGACCAGGTCATTAATGAAAATTAAAAAAAGTTATAATTATGTCTCGTCTGTTCTTTTAAAGTGACGAGAGGGTATTTAGAGAAGAATGCGCCCCAGTTACCTTATTGCAACAATACAGAACGATCGTGATCCGTAACATTATTGTACAAAGTACTTTATGCAACAAAATACAGATCGACGATCAGTAACTTTATTACAAAGGTACTTATTGCAACAATACGAACGATGTCAGTAACTTTATTGTACAAAGTACTTATTGCAACAATACAGAACGACTGATCAGTAACTTTATTGTACAAAGTTACTTATTGCACAATTAACAGATACGAATGATCGCAACTTTATGTAACAAAGTACTATTGCCAACAATTACAGATCGAATGACAGTAAACTTGTATGGTACAAGTTGCTTATTGTGTGTGGAGCAGTAGTTCAATATATTGATTTTAACACTCTTGGATTAATAATTCGTTATACTTGTAGGTACACAATAAGTTGTATCTTATCATTGAAGCATACGATTAAAAAAATACCTGAAGCAGGGACCTAATATGAATGTAAGCGGACGATTACCGCGGGCTAAGATTACACAATTCCAAATCGTTCAAAACAAGGACGATAATTTAATCTGTTCAAAAACAAGGACGATTTTTACTTGAATTCATTTTTACTCGAAGCCATCTAAACGGCTATACTCATTGAAACATTCACATATTGTGTAACACAGCTTTCTCTTTGTTCTTATTTCTTTTCTTATCAATTTCCCTTAGACTCGAAGCTGGTGATTTACAACAATGAAAAAACTACATGTAACCTTATCATTGCGTTAGTCTTGTATACACTTGCGGATTTCTTTGTGTTTGACATTAAAATTGAACTTATCACCAATATTCTTTTCTTCACACGAATGGTTAAAAAGAAGTATGAACAGGCCATGAATCAAACAGGCTTGTTAATATAGTCAGGACAGGAAGTAGCCGACCAATTGCACGTATGTAAAGGTTGTCACTCGGCGCGGCGCGGACTGGATTGGTTTGAATGTGTAGTCAGGGCGGGGACATGATAGAAAAAAATATGATTAACATGTTCAAAACGGCCCTAATTGCGTCGGGTTTTCAACGCAAGGACACAATAATTCACCCGTAAGATATATTTTTTGTTTAAAAAAGCTTTTAAATGTTCACAGAATCTTCTTTCACGGCCGACATTGTTCTGCCCCGTCAAATTACGTCAGACGCGCAAATGGTTTCGCCTTATTCTGTCACGATTATAGATTTCACTAGTATCTTACAAGCTTCTGCAAGCTCATTTCAATTGGTTTGTTTCTTCATTTCCTTTAAAGAACCAAATATATAAACAATTAACAGCAACAACATGAGTCTTTTGTACTTCAAACTTGAACGAACAATACACTTCATGCGGGCCCTTGCTAGTTTCAGACTGTATCGAGAACTTATAAACTGGAACAGACGTATAAAAAAAAGATAAGACAACGGGACAGCAAAGCTAGGATTCAAAAAGGTTATGAAATAAAAAGATTCACAGACCAATCGATGGAAACTCAAGAGAAACGACGGAATACAAAGATTGACCAAGTACAAAGAAAATAATTACGGTGTCCCAAAAAAAAAAGCAAACTGGTGGCAGGCGCCATTAATTTTGAACAAACAGCATGTGACTACAATTATTATGGTAAGGTCAGGTGAGGACGTTAGGTAAGTTCCCTTGAAAGTTTCATAAAGGTAGAGTCAATATTTTTTAAAGATATGACCCCAGAAATCAAGTAACCTGCTAGACCTATTACAATTGAGGCGCTATAACTACAAATCGGCAATGTACGGTTTGCGCCCAGAACCACCCAAAGGAATATTCTAAGTCCAAACCACATTTTCCCCTGTTTTAAAAGATAGGTGCTGCAACAAATATGAACATAGGGAATGTTTCCATTGCTAATAACACTAAAACCAGCATTTAAAACATTAAAGATCAAATTGAGGAATGTATGATCAACACACTCTCGTATTGTCCAAGTAAGACTGCATTAGATTAGCGCTAATCATTCATCATGTTGTGGTACGGCACACAAAGAGTTTATCTTAACCCAAAATTTAATGACCAGAATGAATATAACTGATATTGTTATTGAGTTTTGTGTTGAAAACATAGGTTTTATTTCATTCATTTGAGAATGTAACATTATTTTAGTAATAAGCAAGTTGCGCCCAAAACGCATTTATCATTTATGTAATTTGGAGTTTGTCTATGACATAGTCATAGTTTTTACTTTCTTAACATTTTATCACCTAATAAATTAAGTTTTAATAATGTTGTATATATCAGTTAAATAATATTAGAAACGCGATCATTGACCAAGTAGAAGTTGTTTTGCAAGAATTGGGCAGGTAAATGTTGATTGCAATCAAATATTGTATTTTGCCATTGTTTTTGCCTTCTTCATTGCAGTCTTGTCATGATTGTGGTTAACAGCTCATCATTTTTGTAAAAGGGTTCTAAGGGTACTTGATGGTTGGGTCATAGCTTAAAACTATTGATCTACCTTTATGAACTTCAGGAACATTAGCTAACAGTCCCATCTACTTTACAACAAATAATAATTACGTCACGTGTTTTGTTCAAAACTTATGGCGCCTGCACCCAAGTGTGCGTTTTTTTTTTGGGACACACGGTAGATGTATGAAAGTAAGATTTGAGAGTGTATGACATATGACAGAAGGAAGGCCTGTAAAATGAAAAAACAAATTGTTTTGTGGAACTGTTACCAAAATGCTTATTAACATTAGAACAACTTTCAATAATTCTTTTGAATGATCAAAAATCAGTTGATATGCTAATTTTAATTTGTCCAAATAAAAAAGACCATTGATAACACAAATTAATATTTCAGTGTTATTGTAGCTTAAAATGCAATTGTACTCTTGTACTTTTCAAAAGCGCATAGTTTGTTATTAAAATGTTTCGTGTACAAAAAAATCAAACAATACAAACAGACAAAAACAAAAACAAACAAACAATACAGCAACAAAGGTGAGTATTTCGCTATTGTCTTAATTTAATGAAACTTCTAACGTCGTCCAATAAGACGGAAAAAAAATATCCAAGTAAAATTTAACGTAAACGACGACCGACGATTTTAACTGGCGATATAGTATTGAAAATTAATATTAATAAAAAGGTAATATTTTAAAGTAATATTAATATAACTTATTGTTATTATTAGTTCTAGTAATATTAAAAGTAATATTAATATTATTAATAGTAATATTATTAAAAATACTCATCTTACGGATGCATTAAAGGATCGAGATATTACTCTTACACTCTGGCGTGGTCGCATACCATAAATAGGCCATAGACCACAATCTAAAAGCTTAGCATGCCAGACATATTCAAAAGTAGAAGTCGGAAGACATTAATGTGCTCATGATCGTTTCATTGCAGGCATCAGCACTTTAATGTTTATTCTGACTTTGAACATTCGCTTATGTCTTTCCACAGGTAACTGAACGCGACCCCGCATCTTTTGACAAGAGGAATGCCCCATCATAATCTACCGAACTTCTCGGTTTCAAGCAAGAATTGCAACGAACTGCATTCCAAAAATAAAAATAAATAATCTTTATTTTTACAATGGAAATGGTAAGTATTAAAAATTGCTACTTTCCTTTGACTTTGCTACTAAATTTACTGACAATTTTGACAGAAACGCACCCCCGAGTAGGGAATATTTTTTTGTTGTACAAAAACTAAGTCAAAGTTGAGAAGACATTAATCAAACGGAGTATGATTTACACTACGGGACTATTTTACTCAACAGAAAGGGGTGTTCTCTTTTTAATCAACATTGAGTAACATATTTTAGAGTGGGGTTTATCTATCCGTATTTATGTTTATGCGACGATATACATAGCATAAATATGAAGTTATACCAATAGAAAATCTGTCCAAATTTACTTAACTAATATATTACAAGTACCAATATGCAATTCAAAATATTAATTAACATGATAAACTATGCCAACTGAATAAGAATCCGATTTTTTTCGCAATCTCGTGATTAAAAGAGAAAAAGGTCGGGGTATATCTTGAGAAGTTTCGTAAGCATGCCCCAGATCAAGGAGATCACTACACATTTTTAAAGTATAATTATGATATTAGTATTTACCCTAATCCCATCATTTTTTATAGCAAGAATGGAAAATGTCCTAAGAGCAATACGCTTTACAATAAACATATCCGTCTATAGCTGATCAAGATGGCGGTCTATTTTATTGGAAGACGGGACAAATTTGTAGTAACTTTATTAATGAAAATATAGTCTTCTTCTTCTTGCTCTTTTTCTGACGCTTTTCTGACATTTTTTTGTGAAAAAATCCAAATAGAGACCTTTTGCCACAATATTGACCATTTCAAGAAAGACTTTACCGCAAAGTTGAAAAAAATATGCATATTTGCTCACGATTGAGTGTCAGTGAACTAGAACAAAGGCAATTGCTTTTGATTAATCAAACACAAATGGCCTCGTTTTTGTTAGTTTTGAGATAATCTAGGATAGTGTTGCATTGACAAACAATCCCTGGAAGGCCAGATCAAATTATTCAAGCATTCTTGAGGTGAAAATTTAGGCCAGAGTATTTCCGCCAAAAAATGGTTTCCCAAAGTTCATTGCCTGTTTCTTCTAATCTTCAATGCTAAATGTTAGAAATGTTCCTATCGAGTCAGCATTTTTTCAGCAATGATCACATGACACATTCTTTTCCCACTATAGAATGACCGCAAAACACCTTAACACAATAAAAGTTCACTTGTTTGATATAAATATCAAAATAATAATAAATAAGAAATACTAGTGTGTACTTGAATGAGAAACGAGCTTGCATTGACAAAAAAAAATCTTTTATTTTTTTAAATCCTTACACTTTCTTGATCGGTTCTCTTCTCCAATTATAAAGTTTAGACAAGCTCTTGATAACATTCGCCATTGCGATGCGAGGATCGTGTCACTATTATACACAAAACTTGCATTTCTGCAGTAAATGAGAGATAGTTATTACTTCGAACAATTTTCGAGCGCGACTTCTAAGGACTTTTTCTTATAGGCCAAAACAAAAAAATTGTTTGATTGTCCATAGATGACTTTTTAGAGTTGGGTCGGACGGTCGGAAAAACTTTTTTTTTTAATGCCAATAGCAAACTGTATTGAAACATGTTTGTTTGTATTAATAAGTTAATCAAACACTAAAAATCAAGTTGATTCTTACTCAAAAATGCATCTTTGTACATTATGAAACCCAACTAACATGCTAAGAAACTGTTTAAACATCATCTTTTTTACATTTCAGAAAGTTAAAATTGAAAAAAAAAAAACTTTTTAGGAATTTTTCAAAATTAGGGTCGGTATTCTTTTACACAGTAAAAGGGGAAAAAATATTTTTCCTGATTTTCAAAATTTGGGTCGGTCGGATGAGGACAATCAAACAATTTTTTTTGCCTTAGTATCAAATTTAACGCGAGCGCATTTTGGTTATTGCTCGTGAAAGACGCGAAGCAACCCATCATATTGGAGCAGTAAAAAATCAAATTTTAAAATGGCCAGATATCTTGGCCAGGTATATACAGAAACGATCTTTTTTTTCCTACCCACTGGTCATTGTACAGATTTCCATTATAGCCCCAGGGTTAAGCGAAATAACACATCGTCTTCAATAAAAGCACTGCAAAATTGTATATTTAACTATCTTGGATATTTAGATTGATTTATCTGTTGTTCGTCGATAGCTGGATAAAATATAACGACGACGCTCTAGCCTGAAGTGAAAAGTAGATCTTCTAGATACCCGTGCAGCAGATTATAATCCAAGTGTGTGAATGAAAGTAAAGATAACCGATTTCTCCAATTTCATGCAAAAACGCAGACTAGTGATAAGAAGATACGCAGTAAATGCTGATATGATTGAAACGTTTACCACTGGATACCAGTTACTGAAATGTTCTATTATACAATGTTTTCTTATAGCAGGTACTGATATATCTTATAATAAAAATTAAAGAAAAAAGGTTCGCTACTCCCAATTTTAAAAGGGGTTCGCTATTCCGAATCTTAAAAGGGGTTCGCAATTCCGAATTTCAAAAAGGTTCAAAATTGAAAAAAAGTTCGCTATTCCTAAATCAGATACCGTGTTCTCTACTCCGAATTTCAAAAGATGTTCGACATTCTGAAGTTGTTTTCACATTGGAGCAATGAACATGGTGAATTATATAGACAACCCTATACTCTAACTTTAAATCGTAACCCTAAACCATAACCTTAAAACCTAACCCTGACCCTAACCCTAATCCTTCACCGCTGTTTGACCCCATGCAAATTGTCTCTTTTATTTTAAGAGCAATTTTAAGCAGTGCTGACACAATTTTGACAACTGTTATAGCTAGAGACATGCAAGAGCTATTACCTCTGCAAAATTCAGAAAAATCCATTGCGGGAATCTTGCCTTATAGGCCTATAAAGGTCATGATTTGTATGTTATCATCATCATCATCATCATTCGGCTGCGGAACAGGCGACTACAAGTTTTTTCCAAGCACTGCGATCATTTGCCAATGCAGTGATGTTTGCTGGCTGTAAATAAAGGTCAACGTCCCCTAGGAGGTTCTGGATGTAGGATACATAGCTTTTCCTCTGACGCCCATGTCTCCTCTTGCCATGTCTTGGTTCGAAGAGAGCATATAGTCTACATGGCTCATCTTCTGGCATTCGGAGAATGTGGCCAAGGAACCGTAGTTGGTGTTGCCTTACAATGTTGATGAGAGGCTGGGTGTTGGTCATAAGATGGATTTGTGCGTTACTTACACAGTCAAGACGTTTGATGTTCAGCATTATTGTGTAGCATGATGTTGCAAATGCATTTATCTTGTTCTCCATGTCAGCAGATAGTATCCATGAATCACATCCATACAGGAGTACAGTCACACATGAGGAGTTAAAACTCTTAACTTTGGTGGCAATTGAGATGGATGAGCTTTTCAGATCTTTTCAAGCTTCCAGAAGGCAGTCCATGCAAGAGCTTTTCGCCTAGTTAAGTCACTGGTACTGGTGGCCATCATGGATCCAAGATACTTAAAGTTGGTCACAT